>SNQJ01S0050310.1:8745-26262 GCA_010110895.2 Picea sitchensis | reverse complement strand
GACAAGACATAATTGGGGAGAATGTTGCTACCATGTTGTTGAAGGTTGTGGAAGAGTTACAAGTCAATATTACAGTACAACATGTCAACTACAACTTACAGGTATGCTTATGTGAATATTTCTTATGCTTGGTTATGGTATGGTACATACTTAAGGCATGGTGGTGATGGTGTGTAATATGGTACACATTGATGATGATGTGATACATTGTTATAAGTTCACTATTGGCTATCTTTATATTTGGTTTGGTATGGTGATGTTATCACGTGTTTGAGGTATATGGTTGATGATATGGTGCATTGTTAGAGGCATATGATGTTGATATTGGTAGATTCTTTGGTGAGGTACTGCATTGTGTATATCCTATGGTATATGGTGTATGGCATGATTGAGTGATAAGGTATATGGTTGAGATAAATTTTTGGTACATGTTATGGTAAAAACGTTGATGTACATGGTTGATGGTTGAGGTACATGGTATGGTACAGGTGTTGATGTACATTGTTGATGGACATGGTTGATGGTTGAGGTACATGGTATGGTACAGGTGTTGATATACATTGTTGATGTACATGGTTGATGGTTGAGGTACATGGTACATGTGTTGGTGCATGGTTTATGCAATTTTTGTGGTACAGGTTGCGATACATGGTTGATGCTTGGTATGGTACATGTTAATGGTTTGGTACATGGTTGAGACACATATATTGTGATGGTTTGTTGGTGATGTTGGAAATCTAGTTGATAGGTGTACTTGGTATATGATCCACGTGAGAGGATCTAGTTGAGCATCGGTGACAGTGACAGGTTGGACATATTAATTAGTGACATGTTGATGTAATAGTGACAGGTTGGACAAGTTACTCAGTGATAGGTTGATGTGATAGTGATAGGTTGATGTGACAAGTTGGATACAATGAAAAATTAACAATGACAGGTTGGTGACAATGACAATTTGTATACAGTGACAAGTTGACACGTTACAGGTTGATGTGACAGAGACAGTGAAAGTGACAGTGATGGTGATAGTGACAGTGACAGTGATAGTGACAATGACAGTGATTGTGGTAGTGATAGTTGGTACACACTTATATTTCAGAGCAGCAAGATAGGGCAAGGAAATGGATTTGTAGCCTCCTTCTCATTGGTGCCGAAGAAAACATGGAGTTGGAGATTCTTTTAGGTTGGAGCCTGAAAATCAAGGGGGTTGTAGCCTCCTTCTAGTTGGAGCTAGATAATTCATGGATTTGTAGCTTCCTTCAGGTTGGATCCTGTAAATAGGGGGTTGTAGCCTCCTTCAATTTGTAGCTGGAGAATTGGGAAGTTGGTGCTTCCAATGAATGTATTCTTGATAATATATAAGAAAACATTATGTGGTTTTCTCCCATTTGGGATTCCACGTAAATTATGGTGTATTGTGTATTTGATGCGATGATGTTGATGTGATGTTGCTTATGTTTATATGTTCATGATTTATTGAATGAAATAATAGATGATACATTGACGATATATTGTTGATAAGATTAAAGTTTATATATTGTGGTTAAAAGTGGTAAAAGTGTTCATATTGATTCACCTCCCCCCCCTCTTAGTATTCCAACATGTACAACAACACATGCATTGTCAGGTTTGTCTGTATTGTGTATTCTCTTAGTGGCTCATTTTCCCTGTCATGTGAGTGTTGTAATTAGGTGGAAAGTATGATAAGTTGTGAGTAGATCCTTACTTAGATAAATACACATTATAGCATCATATATAGAAGCACACAAGCATATCGATAGAAATACACAATAGTGGGAGAACCATCAAGGAATTTTATAAGTATAGCCAAAATGACCTATGTCTTTTGATTACATAATGATGTGTGTGTGTGTGTGTGTGTTGTACAATTACTAGTTGGTTACATTAACTATCAGGATGATTAATTCTAACATCCTATTCGACCAACTTCCTTAATGGATTGTAATACTCCAAGGATGTGCCCCAATTGCATAATGAATTGTAATCTTGTTTTATAGGCTGGTGAGCCAAGTTTATCTAAGCCAGTGGGATTATGTGTTTATTAGGCCAGATAGCCTAAGTGTTGAAGGCCAATAGTTTGATTTTTATACATGTAATGATGCACATTATTAATATAAAAACACCTCTGCGTGTGGACTGACCACGATGAATGAGTGATAGGGGACTAAGCTTCCACAAAGATTGGGTAAGGGAGAGGGGGATGAAATGTTGGGAGAAGGGATAAGATTATGAGCTTAAGACCTTGGGGATAATAATTAAATATTATTCCAAAGTTGTGTAAATGTTTATGTTTTATCCTAAGTTCCTGGAAGGGGGAACGTGTGAAAAATGGGGAGCATGAAACCCTAGGGAGACAGGTGTCGACCTGGGCACATGCAGTTAAAACTAGAGAAGGGAGACGTGTTGGGGGTTTGGACTTCCATTCTCCATCCTATGTCTGAACTTGCAAGTGTCCAGGATCGACCTCTCTTTCGGTGTTTGTTATGGGAAATCCTTACCTGAACCGTTAAGACTTTGCGTGGAATCTCTGTACACCTCACGCATCCACGAAACCTAAGCCGTGAGTCTATCCAAAATTGTTGTTTGGGAGAACCGAATGTCCCGTAATTGTTGAGCCTTGTTATGTTGTAGCATCCGTCTGTCACCAGTTTGGGAAAGCCCGTGTTTGTGTTTCCCATGGACTGTTGTGGCCACGCAGTGCTTGACTGCATGTGGCTTGTTGGCCAATGCATTTTTGTGTTGAGCCTCATAGTTTCCCGACTGCATTGGAAATCGAGTTGAAAGAAACAAGTTGTCTAGCCTGTGTGTAACACTCTCTCTAAGTGATGGAGGTGGTTTCGGTTGAAAATAACAGGTCTCCAGACCTGTAAGCAACTCTCCCCAGGTGAGAGAGTGTGCTGAGGAAGTAAGAACTCCTAGAAGGGTTCATGTAGTTGCTACAGATCTCTAAGACTTCTGGTCTGGTCTGTTGTTGAAGCCCAGGGCAAGGGAGGTTTAGTAGTCGAATGACTGTCTTGGTGACAATGAAGGTGTATACTCCTAGGGTGGGATAGGCATGTGGGGAATGAGAGTCTGTGAGCAGTGGGCATAAGTGGCTCCCGAGAGAAAATCCTTCCTCTGTAACTGTGTTTCTTCCCGTTGACCTTGTCTAGCCTAGGATTCCCTACCCGGTGGAGCTTAGTCCCAGCTCGGGGGTGACCTACTGCTGAGAGTGATGAGCAGCACGGTCTAAGGCTGGGAGGTTCATGGAAGTTCTACATGCAGTTGGTGGAATTACTACAATTTCAAAGATAAGTATCACTTTGTGCTTAATATTATGTTTTGCATGCCTGGGATGATTATATATTATCATGTATTCTGTTGCGCATATGAATTATTTTTAATTTCCTTGATGATGTGTATTAGTAGTAATCATGTGCTTACTCTGAGTTGTTTAGTTAAATATGTTAATTAAGTTTGATATGCATGTTTTATATATGAGTATGAGAATGTTTCGTGTAGTAGCATTACCCGACAAGTGGGTTGATGGTTGGGGATGTTACAATCTGGTATCAGAGCTCAAAAGGCTATATTAAGGTTGTGCAAGGAAGCATTGCCTAGCTTGTTGGTGGTCAGGAATGTTACAATCCGGTATCAAACCCATGGTTACAACATTGAGCCTAGATGGGCCATGTTAGTGGAAGTTGAAGAAAGAGTTTCAGAAAGAATTATTGTCAAAGTAGACAAAATTCGAGTTCTGAGCCAAGGTCTCAATGCTGAGCCTAAATGGGCTAGATAAGTGATCATTAGACCCAAGGTTTCAGGTGGAAATTGTGTTTGGAAGAACCAATTTTTGGACCTTAGAATGTTCTGGAGTGCCAAGGAGTCACTTGGTTGTGTTACAAAGCTCAGGAGGTGCAGCGGTATTATAAAACCCGCAACCGGTGTGGTATATGGACATAGGGAGAGAGAGATCTCAACACTGGAAGTGTTGGAGCCATAGGATCTATTTGGTTCAAAAGGAGAACCCTCACAATCGTCAGATTTGGAGAAGGTGCAAGAGAGTTATCTTGGAAACCTTTCAGGGATTAGACTATCAAGAGAAACGAGGTGTACTGATGCACGAACTCCCACTACTTGAAACTCTGAAAACTCAAGAAAGATCTACATCGTAGATCAGAGGATGAAAAATTGGCCATTGGATCAAGCAGAGGGTAGATCCTAATTTCAGAATTTTGGCAATCGGGAGAAACGAGATGTGCGAATGCACGAACTCCCGATGCTCGAAACTCCAAAACAAAAAGTGAGCAGGGTGGGACCCGATGACATTGTTGAAGGTGACGTAGACCTATTTGGATCTGGCATGTGCTATCGCCTTAGTTGGTGAAATTTTTGCTACGTGGGCCCGAAGGGTAAAGTAGATCGGAATATCGAATGTCAGAAGATTGGGAGGAAACAAGTGTGGTAACTCCCGAGGTCCGAAGTCCAAAAGTCCCGATGTCTCGAAACTTTGAAGATGGAAATACCACCATGGATTTCAATCATTAGATGATGAGTAAATGTGGGCTATTGATCCACTTGACTTCATGAGTTCGGCAATTGAAACTCCGAGAGATAGTTGTATGTGCTTTGAAATCTCTGAAGGTGAAAGCCTGAGTAGCACCTAGTAGTTTAGTGTTTGGTCACAACTCGTGATCGCATGGGCTAGGGGCTAAGAAAAAAGAGGGCTATCACCCGAAATTTATAGATCCGAGAAAAGCTCTAAAGATTGAACTCCAATGGGCACAAAAAAGAGATAGATAAGGAAGGAAATCTAAGGAAGATCATTGAAAAATTGTAGAAAGATTCCCAAACTCACTGAGAAGATAGCAGAAAGCTCAAAAAAGTTTAGGAAAAACAAGGAGAATTCAACGTAAAGTTGTTAAAGATTTTGGAGAGAATAGAAAAGAATTTGGATAAGGAGAGTGACTCGAGTAGAACAGGGAGTCACCGAAATTCTGAGGGGAGAAGCATATCAAGGAGTGCTGGTAGACACCATCATCACTCCCAAAGTCACTCCAAGAGAAGGGCACACAGTAGTTCAAGCCCATCTCCTACCAGAAATCGCAGGAGATCTGGAGTGGATGAACTGAAGGGAGAAATGAATAAGATTAAACCTCCTACATTTGATGGAGAACATAAGAAGGAGGAATATGTTGAAACATGGTTGCTCATCATGAGGAAATATTTCAAACTGCAAAATTATTCCTCTCATGCAGAAGGAAGAATTGTGATGTATCAACTTAAAGGAAAAACATCCATGTGGTGGGATCATCTTGTGCAGGTGAAACACATTAGAGAGAAATATATCACTTGGAAGGAATTCAAGAGGTATTTCGAGAAGAAATACTTGACTAAGAAATATTATGACAGGAAGATGAAAGAGTTCTTTGAACTCAAGCTAGGCAGCATGACCATTGATGAGTATGACCGAAGGTTTTTGGAATTGTTGAAGTATGTTTCATTCATCAATGATGAGACTGTGAATATTCAAAGATATCTAAGTGGATTGCCACCTTCCATTGGTGACAAGATTCAGTATGATGACCCAAAAACTATGGAAGAAATGATAAAGAGGGAAAACTGCTTATATGAACAACAAAAAGAAAACCCTACCTTCTAGAAGGCTTGGGAAGACAAGAAAAAGTTCAAGAAAGAGAAGAGGAAGAAAGGAACTAAGTCATCCTTTTTTAGAAATAGTCCTCAAGGACAACCATTTTTTAGAGAGCCCAGAAAGGCCGAAATGGGTGGACAAATGTCGAGACAAACATCTATGGAGTGTTGGGGTTGTAAAGGAAACCATAGGTATAGAGATTTCCCCCACAAAAATGATAAAGTGAGAGTTGTCCACAATGTTAAGCAAGAAGAAATAGTGGAGGACATGGGCAGTAGAATGCCAAGGATCTATGTGGCCCTGGACAATAAGCAAGATGAATTTCAGTTGCACATGATTGAAGTGGAAGGTATGATTAACAACTGACCATTTACTATTTTAATTGATTTAGGGGCTAGCCATAGTTATATAGATCCTATAGTGGTGAAAAGTTTTCATTTATCAATAAGCAAACATGAAAAGTCTTGGTTAGTGAAACTGGCTACAGGAACCAAGAGGAAAGTCACTGAGTTGGTTAAGTCATGTCCTGTGGACATGAATGGACAAACCTTGAAGGATAAATTGAACATTCTACCTTTAGGCTCTTATGACTATTTAATTGGGATGGATTGGTTGGACCAACACCATGCCATCCTGGACTGTCGTAACAAGGCATTCACTTGCCTGGATGAGGAAGGGAATCGAAAAACAGTCCAAGGAATTCCCAGAGTTGTTGCTATCAAAGATATCTCAACAATGCAGCTGAAGAAGTGCTACAGAAAAGGTTGTCAATTATTTGCAGCCCATGTGGAGGAAACACCTAAGAATAAGGTGTCAATTATTGGGGATCATGCAGTACTAAAGGAGTTTGAAGATGTATTTCAGGAGGTACCAGGATTACCTCTGAAAAGAGATATTGACTTATCTGTAAAGTTGATTCCTGGAGAAACTCCAGTATTGAAAGATCCTTACAGAATGAGTACGCCAGAGCTGAAAGAACTGCAATTACAGCTTGAGGAGCTTCTAAAGAAGGGGTACATATGCCCAAGTGTGTCACCTTGGGGAGTCCCAGTTTTTTTCATGAAGAAGAAGGATAGAATGATGAGATTATGTATTGATTTCAGACAATTGAAAAAAGTGACTATAAAGAACAAGTATCCTCTGCCGAGGATTGATTACCTCTTCGATCAATTGAAGGATGCGAATATATTTTCGAAGATAGATCTCAGGTTGGGATATCACCAGGTAAGGATAAAGGATGAAGACATCAATAAGACCTCCTTTAGAACAAGGTATGGTCATTACGAGTTCACAGTGGTTCCATTTAGGTTGTCAAATGCACTTGCTATTTTTATGTGCTTGATGAATGGTGCGTTCAGGGACTATCTAGACAAGTTCGTCATAGTCTTCTTGGATGACATTCTGGTGTATTCCAAGTTGGAGGAAGAGCATGAACAACATCTTAGTATGGTGTTGCAGGTTCTAAGAGAGCACCAACTATATGCCAAGATGAGAAAGTGCTCGTTTTATTAGGAGAAGATCCATTACTTGGGGCATATTATTTTGAAGGATGGGATAGTTGTAGANGTAACAAGGCATTCACTTGCCTGGATGAGGAAGGGAATCGAAAAACAGTCCAAGGAATTCCCAGAGTTGTTGCTATCAAAGATATCTCAACAATGCAGCTGAAGAAGTGCTACAGAAAAGGTTGTCAATTATTTGCAGCCCATGTGGAGGAAACACCTAAGAATAAGGTGTCAATTATTGGGGATCATGCAGTACTAAAGGAGTTTGAAGATGTATTTCAGGAGGTACCAGGATTACCTCTGAAAAGAGATATTGACTTATCTGTAAAGTTGATTCCTGGAGAAACTCCAGTATTGAAAGATCCTTACAGAATGAGTACGCCAGAGCTGAAAGAACTGCAATTACAGCTTGAGGAGCTTCTAAAGAAGGGGTACATATGCCCAAGTGTGTCACCTTGGGGAGTCCCAGTTTTTTTCATGAAGAAGAAGGATAGAATGATGAGATTATGTATTGATTTCAGACAATTGAAAAAAGTGACTATAAAGAACAAGTATCCTCTGCCGAGGATTGATTACCTCTTCGATCAATTGAAGGATGCGAATATATTTTCGAAGATAGATCTCAGGTTGGGATATCACCAGGTAAGGATAAAGGATGAAGACATCAATAAGACCTCCTTTAGAACAAGGTATGGTCATTACGAGTTCACAGTGGTTCCATTTAGGTTGTCAAATGCACTTGCTATTTTTATGTGCTTGATGAATGGTGCGTTCAGGGACTATCTAGACAAGTTCGTCATAGTCTTCTTGGATGACATTCTGGTGTATTCCAAGTTGGAGGAAGAGCATGAACAACATCTTAGTATGGTGTTGCAGGTTCTAAGAGAGCACCAACTATATGCCAAGATGAGAAAGTGCTCGTTTTATTAGGAGAAGATCCATTACTTGGGGCATATTATTTTGAAGGATGGGATAGTTGTAGACCCTAAGAAGATTGAAGCCATTAGAGAATGGTTAGTGCCCAAGAATGTGACAGAAATCAGATCCTTTATGGGTCTAGCTGGTTATTACAGAAGGTTCATCACAGGGTTCTCGAGGATATATCACTCTATCACTTCCCTGCAAAGGAAGGAGAAGAAGTTTCAATGGATAGAAGATTGTGAGAAAAGCTTTCAGTGATTGAAGCAACTGTTAACCAGTGCTCCAATCCTGAGGATTGTAGATCCAAATGAATATTTCATGGTATGCATTGATGCATGCAAAGAAGGACTTGGAGGATTCCTCAGTTAGAATGGGTTCATAATCTGTTATGAATCCAGAAAGTTGAAAGAGCATAAAAGGAACTATGCAACTCATGATTTGGATTTAGTGGCCATCATTCACACTCTGAGGAAATGGAGACATTACCTCATGGGAAGGAGGTTTGAATTGAGAACAGACCATAACAATCTAAAGTGTTTGTTTGGCCAACCAGCCTTGAATGCTAGGCAGAGTAGATCGTTGGAATTTCTCTGTGAATACGATTTTGATATCAAGCATATCAAAGGGAAGGAGAACAAAGTGGTTGATGCAATCAGCAGGAGAGTACATGAATTACATGCTACAACCATTAGCATGTATCAGACTGATATAAAGAGCATAGTTTTGGAAGTTGCAAGTGTCGACTTGTAGTATATGGAATTGGTAGCGAAGCTACAACAAGATAAGATGTTGCAAGGAGTGGAATATTATAATCTAGGAGCTAATGGAATACTTATGTACAAGAACTGTGTTTATATACCTAATGTTCAGGATTTGAAACTTGTGATTCTAAAATAAATGCATAACATGCCTTATGCTGGGCACCCTAGATATCAGAAGATTGTGGCAGTAGTCAAGAGCCATTACTTTTGGCCAGGTATGAAGAAAGAGATTTTTGAATACATCGCCAGATGTATGGAGTCTCAGAAGCTTAAAGTTGAGCATAGGCACCTAGCAGGGTTGTTGCAACCTTTACCAATTCCTAAATGGAAGTGGGAAGTGGTGACAATGGATTTCATCACTGGTTTTCCCAGAATAGGCAAGCAGCATGCTTCCATCATGGTGGTGGTGGACAAGCTTACGAAAGATACCCATTTCATTCCGTTAAAGACTACTCACAAGGAAGCAGAGGTTGCTGATATTTTTATAAAGGAAGTGGCACGATTGCACAAAATTCCCAAGACAATTGTGTCCAACAGAGACCCAAAATTTACCTCAAATTTATGGAAAGGGTTATTCAAGGGATTCAGAACGAATCTGAATTTTAGTACAGCCTATCATCCTTAGTCGGATGGGTAGACAGAGCGGGTGAATTGAGTGGTAGAAGACATACTGAGGATGTATGTGATGGAAAAACCATCAAAATGGGAAGACTACCTGCACTTGATAGAATTCGCCTACAACAATGGGTATCAAGCATCATTGAAGATGAGCCCATTTGAAGCACTTTATGGAAGAAAGTGCAATACGCCAGTAAGCTGGGATAATCCAGCTGACAAAGCAGTAGTTGGGCCAAAGTTGCTCAAGGAAATGGAAGAACAGATGCTAAAAATTAAGTAGAAATTGAAAGTTTCCTAAGACAGGAAGAAACATTATGCTGATAAAAATAGAACCCACAGAGAGTTTAAAGTGGGATATCATGTTTTTATGAAAGTAAAAGCCAATAGAAGTTCCTTGAGGCTGGTAAATTGTTCCAAGTTGGCAGTCATATTTTGTGGGCCATTTGAAATCCTAGAAAGGATTGAGCTAGTTGCATATATGCTTGAATTACCTGCATCCATGACTGAACATAATGTGTTTCATGTTTCATTACTTAAGAAATATATACCTGATCCTAATCATGTGATTCAGGTGGAACAAGAAGGTGTCCTGGAAGTGCATCCTATGCACATTTTGGACCAGAAAAGAAAACAACTTTGGAATCGAGCCATAGGGATTGTAAAGGTCCAGTGGACCTGATACAACCCTGAGGACGCAACATGGGAGCATGAAGATGCAATGCAGGCAGAATACCCACATATTTTTTAAGATTTTGGAAATCTTGTTGATGTTGTGTGAAAGTTGCATTGAGGACAGTGCAAAAATAAGGGGAGGGGATTGTAATACCCCAAGGACGTGCTCCAATTGCATAATGAATTGTAATCTTGTTTTATAGGCTAGTGAGCCAAGTTTATCTAAGCTGGTGGATTTATGTGTTTATTAGGCCAGAGAGCCTAAGTGTTGAAGGCCAAGAGCCTGATTTTTGTACATGTAATGATGCACATTATTAATATAAAAACACCTTTGTGTGTGGAATGACCACGATGAATGAGTGATGGGGGACTAAGCTTACACAAAGTTTGGGTAAGGGAGAGGGGGTTGAAAGGTTGGGAGAAGGGCTAAGATTAGGATCTTAAGACCTTGGGGATAATAATTAAATATTATTCCAAAGATGTGTAAATGTTTATGTTTTATCCTAAGTTCCTGGAAGGGGGAACGTGTGAAAAATGGGGAGCATGCAGCCCCAGGGAGATAAGTGTCGACCTAGGCACATGCAATTAAAACCAGAGAAGGGAGCTGTGGTGGGGGTTCAACCTTCCATTCTCTATCCTACATCTGAACTCGTGGGTGTCCAGGATCAACCTCTGTTTCGGTGTTTGTTATGGGAAATCCTTACCTAAACCATTAAGCCTCTGTGTGGAATCTCTGTACACCTCACACATCCCTGAAACCTGAGTCGTGAGTCTGTCCTGTATTGCTGGTTGGGAGAACCGAATGTCCCGTAATTTTTTAGCCTTGTTATGCTGTAGTGTCTGTCTATCACCAATTTGGGAAAGCCCGTGTCTGTGTTTCCCGTGGACTGTTGTGTCCATGCAGTGCTTGACTGGATGTGTCTTGCTAGCTAGTGTATGTTCGTGTTGAGCCTCGTAGTTGCTCGACTTCATTAGAAACTGAGTTGAAAGAAACAGGTTGCCTGGCCTATGTGTAACACTCTCACCGGGTGAGGGAGGTGGTTACGGTTGAAAAGAAAAGGTCGCCAGACCTATGAGCAACTCTCCCCAGGTGAGAGAGTTTGCTTAGGAAGTAAGAACTCCTGGAAGGGGTCCTATAGCTGCTACAAAACTCTGAGACTTTCATTCTGGTCTATTGTTAAAGCCCAAGGCAAGAGAGTTTTAGCAGCCGAAGGACTGTCTTGGTGACAATGAAGGTGTATACTCCTGGGGTGGAACATGAATGTGGGGAATGAGAGTTTGTGAGTAGTGGGCATAAATGGATCCTGGGATAAAATCCATCCTCTATAACTATGTGTCTTCCTGTTGACTTTGTCTAGCCTAGGATTCCCTACCCGGTGGAGCTTAGTCCCATCTCAGGGGTGACCTACTGTAGAGAGTGATGAGCAGTGAAGTTTAAGGCTAGGAGGTTTGTGGAAGGTTTGCACACAGTTGGTGGAATTACTACAATTTCAAATATAAGTATCAGTTTGTGCTTAATATTATGTTTTGCAGGCATGTGATGCTTATATGTTATCATGTATTCTTTTGTGCATATGAATTATTTTTAATGTCCTTGATGATGTGTATTAGCAGTAATCATGTTCTTACTCTAAGTTGTTTAGTTAAATCTATTAATTCATTTTAATATGCGTGTTTTATATATGAGTATGATAATGTTTCGTGTAGTAGCGTTACCCGGCAAGTGGGTTGATGGTCGGGGATGTTACAATATGGTATTATAGCTCAAAAGGCTAGATTAAGGTTGTGCAAGGTAGCGTTTCCTGGCCTGTTGGTGGTCGGGGATGTTACACAGACTCCTACACTCAACTCGACTGGGGGGTCTATTTGATAGAGCTGACTATAACCTACAACATCTCCCCCCCCTTAATTCCTTTCTCATCTCGAGCAATCAGGGGAGTATGAAAAAATTTATAAAATTTTCTACTAAGTCCTTCTGAGGTTATTACAAAATGATAATAAGAAAGAGAGAAGAGAAAATATTGATGAGGGTGGTTGCTTTATAGCTTTTCTGGTTGCTTGCTTGTGTCCTGAAGAATATCCCATTCATGTATCTATACACTAGTTGGAAAGGGTATTATTTCTGTGGGAACACATGATTCTTCAAACCCTTTGAGGATGACTTGTTTCATTTTTAATTGATAGTTTTCAACTAGTATGTTTGATTCAGAGGGTGTAGGATTGAAAAAATGAAAGTTTTTCCTGTAGGATGATGGTTCTTTTGACTACTCTACAAGTGCTTGTGATAAATTTTGAAATTTTGTTTGATAAATGGTCGGGGGTGAGAGTAGAAAATGTGCAAAGAACATGTTCCATTCCTCGACTATATGTTGTGCCTCTATTTCCATTTTATTCATTTTCCTTAAAAGTTCTAATTATTTTGTTAAAGGGGCTTCATTCACCAAGGTCGACTCTAGGTTGAAGATTTTATTTGTTTCCTCAATTTTTTCTTTTATTTTGTCAAGGTTCTTGATGGTTTGGTCTGTTACCATCTGATATTTATTTGCTTCCTTTAACCATTCTCTTTCTTGTTGCATTAAGTCTACCTCGACTACTCGCCCTTTTGTTAGATGGCTAGAGATAACCTGCTTAGACTTTGCATCAGTATCAAAAAGTCGAGTTGCTTCTAAGTCAACGAATACATTTTTATGTATTTTAAGTTTGTCATATGCATCAGATAAATATGTGGTCCAATTTTTAAGTATTTTTCTCAAAGTGGTTTCGTGTGATCTTCCCTTCTAGAATTGATCATGAATTCCCTTGATTTTTTTCACTTCAAATTATAAATTTTTTGTCCTTTGTCGGGCAAGAGCTTATTGGTTAGTTCTTACTTTCCGACAACTTTGTTGTTTTAGATCCTTATTTTCTTGCCTCAAATGTTGGATTTAGGCTTGGTTATTGGCCGCTATACTTATAATTGCATGGATTATATGTTTTATTGTAGCTAGAGGGTCCACACCTTCAGTTTGATGTTCCAAACCTAACTTTTCTTTTGGTAAAAGTGTGGTATCTTTTAGTACCTATTTTTCTTTACTTCTTCTATCCATAAGTTGACTACCATCTCTCGTAACTCTTATCCATCTGACCATTGCTTCCTTAGATACTTCAATATATAGTTCCATGATTTGTTCATTTGATGTGACCATGGGATTGAATATTGTTTCTGTAGGTTGTTTTATCGAACTGACTGATTTGAATGTGGGGTTGATGTTCATATTATGCTTAGTCTTCTTCTTTTTTTGGCCTTTTCCCCCATGTTCCTTTTGCTTTTCAGGCTCAACGCCAGTGCCTTTATTATTGTCATTTTTTATCAAGTCTACTCAATGTTTTCCTTTGTTTCTTCTTGATTAACGTGTTTCTTACTGACCTAACGTTCTTCCTAGCCTTGTGGGCTGATATGATTTGTATTGGTGTTGCGCTCAGGGGAGTCTAGATGATTCGTATAAGGATTATTGGGGATGGATGTCCAGGAGAGAGATCTATATTTAGAATATTTGCAGGTTCAGACCTAGGTTGTATTCCATTTGTATTGATGTCGACTGGTCCTTGACTATATGGGCTTGTTGCTTCTATTATGTGTTCAACTAACTGTTTTTGTTGGTACTGATCATTTGTTCATTAGGATAGGAATATCATAACTTCTTCGATTACAACATTCAACCTATTGTTGATATTTGTTTGGTTAGTTCCTATTGGCCTTGGGTTATGGAAGGAAGTGAAGATCAAGGAGTAAAAGGGAGAAAGAAAACTTCACGGAAGACACAGTAAGTGATACTGGGTCGAAGTGAGCAAAAGAGTAGAAAATATGGAGCGAAGCCCAAGAAAGGAAGTCGTTGGAAGAGGAGATTGAGAATGATGAGTCAGAAAGAAAGAAGGATTGGGGACAACTCAACAAGTGGGAAAATCCACCGTTGGATGCTGTGGAGCACCATGTGAGAAGAAAATTAAGATAGGCTGGTGAAGCCCTGAAAACACGGGTCAAGTGGACCTAGGGTTTTAGACACCTAGGGTTTTGGTATCTAGGGTTTTGACACCTAGGTTTAGGCCTAAGGATGTCAGTGAGATATTGTAATGTATAAATAAAGGTCAAGAGGACTTGGGTCGAGTTGGTACAAGTTGGTATGATGTTGTTGTTACTGTTGTTGTGAGTGAGTTTTGTATTGTAAGAGAGAAGTGTTGAGTGTGAGAGCCTTTTGGTATTGTAATATCTTTAGCTGGGTGTGAAGGTCAAGTCCTATAGTTGGGTGCGCAGGAAGGGGAGAGAGAGAGGGAAAGAGAGAAAGAGAGAAGGAAGAAGAAAATCTTCTAGCTAAGAGTGTAGACAAGAACTACATGCTTTGTTCTAATATATTATAGCACAGTTCTGTGGACGTAGTCCTAGAGAGAGGGTGAACCATGTATATGTTGTGTTATATGTGTATGATTGATGCTTTGATCGTTATCATTGTTATTATATTGTTGCATTATTGTATTAGATCTGATAGATAGTTGAGCCTACTAGATATGTGTTGCTAAGTGAGTTTTGAATATTATTTTGTTTTGTAATAGATCCACTTGATATTTCCCTTGGTTGTAGACATCTTTGTCCTGCAACCCCCTCATAGCTACTTCAGGTGAGACTGCATTTGCTTCGTAGGTGCTGTTGAAAGGGCAAGTAGTTAGGGCTTGTTGGTGCCCTCTTGGAGCTGAACCTTGGGTCTACCCCTGTGCCAACAAATGGTTCTGTTGCCTGGACATGAATCTTCTTGAGGGAATGTCAAGGTGGTTCCCATCAAAGACAGAGATTCAGAAGTGGATAGAGGATCAAGAGAAGGAATTTGTTGAAGCCCAAAATAAGAACCCTAATCTAAGTACAGAGGCTTGGTTAGGAAGGTATATCTTCACCGACATACAAGAGATATTCTTTGGAGGAATCCACCAATAGTTATATGAGTGGCTAGCGAGATTAGCAAATACCCAGTTTGAGATCAGATCTAGATCTCCTGTAGTTTGGATTTCAGGGCTAATCAAGAAGGTCAAGAGGGTTGATAACATCGTGTCACGAGCAGTAGATCACTGGTTCGATAGCACCATTGGAGGGTATATCACTGAATTTGTTGTTGACAGAGTAGAATTGTATAGCCAAGCCGAGAGATATTTTTTCAAGGGACCTAGAGGGAAATTTTTACATTTTCTGAAGCTAAGGATCAAGATGTTATTGCACGAGAAGAACATCTTGAAGATCCAGTAGATTGGTTGGATTTGAAGAGGCTAATGTTCCAAAAATTTGAACAGCAACAACGAAACAGAAGCGGGCCATACGTGCAGTGGGAAGGTGTTCAGAGAAGTGCATATTGCGAACTTGTTTAAGAAAAACTACTGGGATGAGTGTTTCTACAGTGGAGAAGAGACAGATCTAACAGAAAAATAAAATTCAGAGGAAGGGAAAGCTAAAGAACTTCGTCGGGACGAGCCATAAACATCAGGAACTATGCAGACTATTGAAGTAAGTATTATTATCCCTCATGTTGGTTCAACCGTATTAAGCAATCAAAGTAATCAGAGTCACTAGAGCATTCAAATCACTGTCACTAGCAGTTTAGTATATACTAAGACAAGAAACCTAGCAAGATCTATGGTGGATGAGATGAGGCTTCCTATCTTTAGGGGAGGTGGATCTGAAGATCCAGATCAACATTGGTTCCTATGTGAAGCTGTGTGGAACATTAATAATTTCACTGATGAAGCTATCAAAAGATCTCAGTTCAGTACAACTCTAAGAGATCGTGCACTGAGCTGGTACATGAAGCTTGTCTAAGGACTTGTGCAACCTAAGCCACTGAATGAGATCAATAATCCACTGATTGCAGAGTTTAAAAAAACTAAGTCAGAGTCCCAATGTATTACAGAACTGAAAGAGATCAAACAAAAAGTAGTTGAACCTGTTTGGGAGTTCGACCAATGATTCAAGACCTTAATTGGCTGATTGAATTTCCAGATCCCAGATGAGAAGAACAAGGAATGGTTCATTGATGCCCTATTACCACACATCAGAGTTCCCCTGATGAAACAGAAGATTTATTCACAAGAGGAGGCATTGGAGATCTCCATGAAACTGGAATCAGCCCCCATGGGAGAATCCAACTCAGGTATGAGCCAAATCTTGAGCCAACTAACCAGTTTATCTCTACAAGTCGAGGATATGAAAAAAGACAAGGGAAAGGCCAAAAGAGAAGACATCTAGTGTTTCAGATGCAGATCAGAAGGCCATGACAAGGAGAATTACCCCCTGTTTCATGAATACTTGGCCTTGGGAGCTCCGAGCCCTTTGAAGAAAGTCACATTACCCTGGTGCAAAGTATGCAAAAACAAACATCGCCCTGGTGAGTACTATTACATGCAGAAATACGTTCAGACACCCACAAACTTGTATTGCACATTCTATAAGTTTGTAGGGAATGATGATAGGGATTGTGGGGCTTACGATCTCATGCATGAAAGGTCAAGAGACATATATAATATTCAAGGCCAAGTACAACAAGAAGGGAACACTACGTAGTATAACTCCCTAGGAAGAGGAAACTTCAATCCTCGCGGTGGATTCCAAAGAAGAGGATGAGGAGGAGGAATAGACCAAGGTCGAGGATAGATCATCTGTTACAACTGTGCACAACCAGGACACTTAGCAAGGGACTGTCAGAACCCTTGCACTACTTGCAGCTATTGTAGCTCGTGTGTTGCTCGCTAAGCTTCAGGAAATATGAGGACCTCAGTAGAACCCACAAGTGAAGTTGATATATGCTAAACCTCGCAGAGAAGATCCTAGATTCATTGTTATCACTCGATGAGGCACTGCTACAAGAGAAGATAGAATGACCCAAGGAAAGACTACATAGGATTCAAGAATCAGGAAAGTTGCAGAGAAGATCCAAACCTTTGATGCAAAGAAAGAAAGACAAATATTTGAAGAGGCGAGACAAGATTTCAAAGGATATCAAGGTTCTTCATCAAAGACTTGACCAGAAGTAAGAGAATATGGAATGCCTTGGGCATTTGATCAGTCTATTTCAACAAAAGAAGGAAAATAGGTAAGCAAGCTCATGGAATTTTTATGCACTTGTATTAATTTAATTCAGGATGAAAGCGTTGTACAAGAGCTACATAACTTAATCAGACAATATGAGCTAGGAAGGATAGACCCCTTACTGAATAGAGCAGTACACCAAATTGGAAAAAAGAGAAGGACAAATAAGGAGTTACATTTGAATGCTCAAATAAGAGAGTATGATATAGATTATGTAGTCCTCGACTTAGGTTTGGAAGTTAATGTCATGGTGAAGCAAACCTAGGCACTGATGGGAAAGCCAAA
>SNQJ01S0050309.1:44483-63283 GCA_010110895.2 Picea sitchensis | reverse complement strand
TCCCTTCCTCTCCCTCTCCCTGCCCTGCTTCCTCCCTCTCTTTCTTCTACTCCCACTCTCTCTCCCTCTCTCCCTCTCTCTCACTTTTCCTCTCCCTCTCCTTGCCCTGCTTCCTCCCTCTCTTTCTCCTGCTCCCACTCCCTCTCTCTCTCTCTCTCTCTCTATCCGATTTCCCTCCCTCTCTCTCTATATTTGGCCCACTCTCCCCCCCACCTTCTCTCTCTCTCTCTCACACACACACACAAACATCATATCATCAACTTCATCATTAATCTGAAAAGAATAATCAAGGTTTTTTGACAACCAAGAACACACACACACATACATCATATCATCAACTTCATTAATCTGAAAAGCATAATCAAGGTTTTTTGACAACCAAGAACAAAATCATCATATTACGTACAAATAAAGACAAGATATCACTTTAAAATGTATGGAAGAAATAAACACTTAGGATAAAACACATTACACACAAAAAGAGTGCATAGACTCAAATAAACATACACATTAAAAACATGAAAATGTCAACATCATATCTAACAACAACAATCATGTTATTTAAAAACCAAAAACAAAACCATGCTATCTAACAAACAAAAACATTTTTTCATTTAAAAATACACACAAATACCATGCACATGCATAAAAAAACATATACATTAAAAATACAAATCTTTTCATCCTATCATCCAAGAGAGGCATCATATTATATAAAAATACAATTTAACAATATACTTTACAATTTAAAAGGTTTTTCTCTACATCTTTTCACATTATACAATTTTAAATTAAAAAACCAATTACAAACACATCATCAATTTTATAGATTTTAAATAAACAAAATAAATATATCCAAAATACATTATTTTTCACATTATACAGTACAAATAGTTAAATAATCCACACTCAATTCATATGTTACAATTTCAAATGGCCAAACAAATACACAAACATGATAAATAAATAAATAAATAAACATTCACTAAAAACACAAATCTCATTCACTTACACTATAATAATATTGTAAACAAATAAATATAACATATCAAAAAATCAAAAAATTTATAAGATAAATAATTATAAAACAATATAAATCAAATACAAGAGATGTAAAAATAAAGAATCTCATATACATATATAAAATAAATAAATATTCGACTCTGGAAACGTGCTATTGGGGTTGCCATTGTGATTGTAATATCTGTGTGAGCAATTGGATTCGACTCCAAAATCTCCAATAATTAGGGGTTGTTTGAGATCTCTTGATAAGTGGAGATTAGTCATCATATAGTAGTCAGATTGGGATTGGGTTAATCTCTTTGTGAGTACATGGATTCGACAATGAAACTCCATTACTTGGATTGTTTGAGATCTCTTGAATGGTTGAATAGGTAGAGATCACTCACCAGATTGTATGAACCATGATCTACCATTAACAATGAGTAGAAATTACAGGGTTGAATTTACGGAATTGGATGGACTATTCATAGATGAAAACCTGGAAACCTGGTTCCATTGACCATCAATTGACACACGATGGAAACCTAGTTCCATGCATGCATTGTTTTTAATGACCCTTCGAGAAAAAGATATGTTCGCAAGTTGGTTCCATACATTGCTTTTAATGCACCAAACACAATTAACACACCTTATATTGCTCTTGAAATCTCTAAAATAACACAACTCAAGTATCTAAATAATCATTATTTCTCAGAGGTTGTGATGGCATTTTTTTTCCACAATAATAAACCTCTTGTATGAAAGTTAAGATTGAGAAAATTTTACAGGATATTTTAAAAAGGAGCTCAAAGAATAACAAAATTCAGAGTGCAGTGGCCTTGCAACAATTATTACTTAGATCACATTTGTCAATTTATTTCAGGACAAAACCTGTAAATAGTTTCGAGCTTCATTGTATTGATTTAAATCATGTGTCGAATGCATATTTTCAGATGGAAAAGAAGGATTAGAAATATTATGGAGATCAAATTATTATCACTAATATGCAGTTGGTGGAAAAATATTGGGAGGAAAGTTGGTTGGAGAATTATGTCATGAATCTCTATGGGGTCACATGAGATCATGAATGTCGAGGGTGTCTTGATATTTTGTATTTATGTATAGTAAATATTATCCATGGTGTGTCTTGGGATTGTGATTGTAATATCTGTGTGAGCAATTTGATTCGACTCCGATAAGTGGAGATTACTCACCAGATTGGGTTTGGGATTGTTATTGTAATATTTTTGTGTGCGCGCTTGGAATTAGGGTTGTTTGATATCTCTTGAATGCTTGAATAGATGGAGATCACTCACCAGGTCGTACTCAGATAAGACCAAAATATTTTGTTGACAATGAATAGAGATTACAGGGTTGAATTTATGGAATTTGATGGAATGTTCGGAGATTTTGTAGCTATAAAAATAAATGTATCCAACTTAGAAGTACAACGCTACGCTCTACATACCTTTCAGAGCCATCTTAGGATAAGTTGGAACTCCATTACCTAATACTGATTTCTGTGTGGGTTCTTATATTTTGATCGAGAATGGATACCTAGAAATTAAGTACAGGAGAGATACCTGGAACTGAAGCCTCCCGATTATTAAGAGAGAGTATTGATATTTCTTTCGAAATGGAGGGTTCTTATCTATCACTTTATAGAACATTAAAATTGAACTAAACCCTTAATTCAATGATGAATAATTTTGACAGAAATGATGAAAGGAAGGTTGTGCATGGCATTTGAGATAAACAGACATAGATTTAAATTTTTGAGAACAAAGAAGAACAAAGTGCAAAAAAAATGATAATAAGAAGTACCTGGAATTAAAAGAAACCATTATTCAAAGCTCAGTGACTGTTCAATAGCTTAGTCGCCCTTTCAAGTTGTGAATGATCAAAATCTAGACCATACACCAGACCACACAAAGACTAAGACGCCCAATGACACAGAGACATACCAGACCAGACCAGACCAGAGATAGAGGAGGCAGAAGTAAATGTGAAACTTCAGTAAGATTTGATAATAAATATTTTCCCGCGAAACTTCAACAATACTGTGGTTCCTCTGATTCCTCCAATACCTCAATAAGTTTGTGCAATCATTTTTGGATAATATTTTGATATATTCAAGGACGCTAGAGGAGCACTAAGAGCATTTGAGGCTAGTATTGTAGTGTCTTTAGACACTTAGGAGTTAGTTAAGATCAACTTGGTATAATGTGTAGTTAGGTAAAAGTGTGTTTCTTAGTGTGTTTCTTAGTGTGTTTCTTCAGTATGCATTAGTATTCATTTGTAGTTAGGAAATCTCACAGTCACGATATGTTCCCAACATAGAGTGATCTAACGATCCATATTCTCCTCGATCTTAACAATTACATGGATTTGTGGATTAGCACCCGATTGGTCCATGATATCTATTTAAAGTGCATGGAGGTTCATTTGTCAATGATATATTGTGAGAAACTCTCTTGTAAACTCTCTCTGTAAATTTCCTTTACATTAATAAATTGCTCCAAGTGGCCAGGTTGGTTGGGCTATGGATGTTTTCCCGTAGGAGTTTTATCACATGAAAATATTGGTGTGCTTATATTTTATCTATTTGTGTGAGTGGTTACTTAAGGCGTTCATCCTCTGTTGGAATACCTTTGTTTTTGAAAATGGTATCAGAGCACATATGAAGACCCACTACTATTGTAGATAGAGATCGTAAAGTTGTGTTGCCTCATCTCTGGTTTATCCCATTTCTGTACATTTCTAGTTTAAGAGAATTATTCCATTGCGTCTGGAGAACTCATTTTAATTAGGAACTTCTTTTTTTCCCTCGAAAAGGTTTATTTTTTCCCAAGATACAGCCATTTCAGTCAGATCTAGAGGTATAAACATGAATACGCCCTTTTAAATTTTTGCAGAGTTATTATTTCAGTTTTATTTCGGTTTTCTTTTTTTTCTTTTTTTCTACGTTGCTACTCTTTTGGATCAATGTATGCTCTTTTCCCCGCTTCCCTATGCGATATCAGAAAATCAAAAATAGATCAGAAATGGTTTTCATATCTATGTATGTTATTTGTCGTGTGCTCTGTGTGATCTTGGTAAATTAGAAATAGAAGGAAATTTTCATTTTTCGGGTAAGCTAATCGAGATCTAACCCTTGTTGTCATCGAGAAGCGAAAAAAAATTCTTGTGTAAAAGCATTTTTTTATGAGCACGCTCTCCAATGTCATCTTCCACAACAACAACAACAATCATTCTTCTAAACAATACAATATGTTTTGCACTAGCTCACTTGGTTAAAAGTTGTTTTATTAAGTAAGAAGTCTTGAGTTCAATTCTCTTTTTTGTTACTTTTATTAAAAATTCATGCATCTATTGTAAAGTGTATTTTACTTCAGTTGTAAAATTGAATCACTATAAGTAGCTTTAATATTTTATTTTTATTTATTTTGCATGCAACTTTATTTTATAAAGTAACTTCATTGTAAAAGTTGTCCCTGCTTATTCTATAAAAGTGGGTCAATTCACAAAAAATGTATTTATAAAAGTGAGGTTATTGGGAGGGTTATCACCACGTCGAACAACTTCTACTTTCCAGATGGATCTTTGGTTATCGTTTATGCCTTTTTTCAGAAGGGCATAACTTTCACATCCGAAGTCCATTTTCAATGTGGTTGTTTTAAACAGCCTAATTTTTTGAGATCTTTTCATCCATACCACCAATTTTGGTTTTTAAATCTATATTATTTGCATATTTAATATGGCTTCTTCCAGTGATCTTTTACTTACCAGCACCAACTACTTCCAATGGAAATCCCATATGGAGAATTTATTAAGAAGTAAAGGATTGTATCATATTACCATGGGAAAATAGCTAGAACCTATTGATGATGAAAATAAAATCAAATGGATAAATAAGAATGATGAAGCATGTGGATTGATTGGAATGTCCATCTCTCCTTATTTAAGGTTTCACCTTCAAGTAATTGATGACCCCGATGAAGCTTGGGAAAATCTTGAATCTGTGCTTGGTAAAAAAATATTATCCGATCCCACCAGATAGAAGATAATGACTTTAATTCCAAATGATTTTTCTTGCATTTACGACTATTTATCTAAGTTCAAAACACTTAGACTTTTAAGTGTAGAATGTAACATAAAACTAGGAGAAGAGCGTTGCATTTATATTATTCTTGCCAAACTCGATAGTGCATATTCAATGTTTGAATCTACCTTATATGCCACCAAACAAGCTCTAGGGATTAATTATAAAAATCCCTCTCTAAATTCATTTTGTGATGATTTGATTAGAGATCAAGATAAGCTTGTGCAACTTGGAGTAATCAGCACTGCAGGACGCTCCACCAAATCCTCAGTGGCCCAGTAGAAAGATAAATCCAAAAATCCCAAGAAGCAACATCCTCGCCACAACAACAAGCAAAACAAGGGTCCCAAACCCACTCATCCAGATTCCACTCCTAATGGTAATAAAGGAGCAAAATATAAAAGTAATAAGACTAACAGTAATTCCAACTTTTATGGGAAAGATGGTCATGATGAGTCCAAATGTTTTAATAAGATGACAGCTTTATAAGAAACGATGAATAATCACAACATTTGTATTGATTCCACTGGTTCTTCTTCTTCTCATGGACATGCACTTTCTGCTTCTGGTTTCTCCTTCAATGCAACTTCTACTTATTCTTTTGATGAGTAGATTATTGATTCAGGAGCATCTTATCATATGACTAAGGATAAAGCCATATTCTCTGCTCTAAATGAATTTAACACCAAGAAAATATTTGTTAGTGATGGTAGATTTCTTAGTGGTGTAGGATATGGAATAGTTTAGGTAGATAATGGTCATTTCAATGATGTATTATGTGTTCCAAGTCTTTCATGTAATCTTCTATCAGTATATCAAATCACTCATTCAAGTGAAGGTAAAACCATAGAGTTTTCACCTCACCAAGTTGTAATCAAGGATCTAAAATATCCTCAGCATGTTCTCACAACTAGAATTGTTGATGATATTACCAGGTTGTACAAGTTTGAAAACTTTGGGTCATCATATTTTCCATCATTTTTTGTTGCTCACAACAATGATTTGAGAAAAATTTGGCATGAGCAGTTTGTTCATTTAAACTATCACTCATTGCAACAACTATGTAATCAACAGATGGTGATTGGTCTTCCTCTAGTTTCATACAGAGATGGTGTTTGTTCTGGTTGTGTTCTCAGTAAACATCATCGGGACAATTTTGACAAACATGTCTCAACCCCTTTGCAGTGTGTTCATAGTGACTTGTGTGGTCCACTTTCTTCACCTTATTTTTCTACGTGCAAGTATTTATTAACTTTCATTGATGAATTTACCAGACAAACTTGGGTTTACTTCTTAAAACTTAAGAGAGAATTGTTTGACAAGTTCTTGGCCTACAAGGCCCTTGTAGAAAAGCAATCTAGACATCAAATTCAAATATTAAGAACAGATAATGGAGGTGAATATGTGAGCAAACAATTTACAAGTTACTGCATTGCACAGGGCATCCAAATGCAACACATTGTTCCATATAAACCACAGAAAAATGGTGTTGTTGAAAGAAAGAACCACACTTTAAAATAAATGGCTAATTGTATGATCCAATCTAAGGGACTGGGTCTAAATTATTGGGCAAAACCCATTAACTGTGAAAATTACATAGTAAATTGCACTCCCACTAAGGCTCTTAAAAATATAACACCAGAAAAAGCATGGAATAAAATTAAGCCAGATGTAAGTCACTTTCATGTATCTGGAAGTGTAGCATTCCTTAGGAGAAAAGGAAAGCATTACAACCTAAAAGTGAGAAGTGTGTATTTTTTGGTTATTCTGAAGATGTCAAAGGTTACAGACTTCTTCAAACACATTGTAGTGAAATTATTATTAGAAGAGATGTTAAATTTGATGAATATTTCTTGTCCTGGGAGCCTAATTCGGTGATTGTGTCTTCTTCGTCCTGTGAGCCATCTTTGAAGTTTGTTCCATCTACTATTCCTATTCTGGTTTCTTCTTATTCAGATGATGGAAGTGAGGATGAAAATCCACCTTCTCCTTCTCACCTTCTCCAGATGAGTCCATTGAAAAAGAACCAACACCAACACCATCGCTTCCTAAATGGATCTATTCAACATGATAAGTAGTTGGTGATCTTGTCAGTGATCCTTCAGCTCAGCGTCAGACTCATTCATAGTTCCAATGAGCCTCTTCTATGTTGGCTCAAGTTTCATAGACTCATGATCCAGAGACATTTGCAGAAGCTTCAAGTCATCCATATTGGGATACGGCAATGAATGAAGAGTATAATTCTGTAATGGAAAACAATGTGTGGGATCTTGTACCTCTTCCAAACAGAAGAAAATTTGTCAAATGTAAATGGGTCTATAGAAATAAGTATGATAAGATGGAAGTGTTGAAAGACACAAGGCTCGGTTAGTTGCCAAAGGATTATCCCAAGTTGAAGGAATTGACTACAATGAAACCTTTACCCTTGTCACCAAAATGAATTCCATCTGCCTTGTTGTTTCCCTTGTTTCCTCACATAAATGGGAGGTCCATCAGATGGATGTTAAATCTGACTTCTTGCATGGGGATTTGAAAGAAGAAATATGCATGGAACAACCTCTTGGCTATGTCGAAAATGAATCTATCCTTGTCTGACGCCTTAATAAATCTCGTTATGGTCTTAAGCAAGATCCTTCAGCTTGGCATGCCAAAATGGACAACTTTCTTCTTGATATCGACTTTTCTGGATGTCATTATGATCCTAATATCTATACCATGAAAGTAGGAATCCATCTCATAATTCTTTTCCTTTATGTTGATTACCTTATCCTCACTAGTAGTGACTCAAAACTTTTAAACCATGTGAAAACCGGCCTTAAGATGAAATTTGAAATGACAGACTAAAGTTCTTTGCAGTATTTCCTTGGCCTCCAAGTTTTGCAAACCAAGGAAGGAATTTTTATTTCCTAATCTAAGTATGCATGTGACCTTCTTCGTCACTTTCACATGGAAGATTTTAAACCAACCCCTTCTCCCTTCCAGTCTGGAGTCAAGCTTGATTCCACCTGTACATCTCCTAAAGTTGATGCCACTTTGTACCGTCAGTTAATTGGTAGCCTCTTATACTTGACTCATACCTGTCCTGATATTTCCTTTGTTGTTGGTCTTGTTTCCTAGTATATGCAAAAACCCCATGAATCCATTGGAAAGTATCAAAAAGAATACTTTGATATGACTGGGGTACAATTCATTTTGGGATCCATTACAATTGAGGGGGGACACATTTATTGGTTGGTTTCACTGATTCAGATTGGGTTGGTGACCCTAATGATTGGAATTCTATTGTAGGTTATGTTTTCATCCTTGGTTTAGGACCTGTCACTTGGGCCTGTAAGCAACAATAGGCTATTGCACTTTCTCCAGCAAAAGCATAGTACCGAGAAGTGGTTACTGCAAGTTAGGAAGCCTTGTGGCTTCGACAAATCCTTTCATAGTTTGGATTCCAACAACATCATATGACCATCCTTTGGTGTGAAAATCAGAGTTCCATCAAGCTCACCAAATACCCAGTTTAGCATCAGCATAGCAAACACGTCAAACTATAAATGCACTTCATCAGAAATCTCATTCATGATCAAGTTATTGAAGTTCTCTTTTTCCCTACAAAATATCAAGTTGCAAACATTTTCGCAAAGTCTCTTACAAAAGCGAAGGTTTCCAAACTTCGATCTATGTTATAATTTCAGGAAGTTCTCACTAAGGGGGGATGGGCTCTAATGCCTTCTTCCTTCTCCTATTGTGTCACCTTTTTAAATCCTTCAATATTATCCCAAGTTGTTCTTAAGGGGGGATGTTAGGATATTTAGACACTTAAGAGTTAGTTAAGATCAACTTGGTCTAATGTGGTGTTAGGTAAAAATGTGTTTCTTTAGTATGCATTAATATGCATTTTCAATTAGTAAATCTGACGGTCACGATATGTTCCCAACATAGAGTGATCCAACGGTTCATATTCTCCTTGATCTTAACGGCTACATTGGTATGTGTCTTAACACCGAATTGGTCTATGATCTCTATGTAAAGTGCATGGAGGGTCATTTGTCGATGATCAATTGTGAGAAACTCTCATGTAAAGTATCTCTATAATTTTCTTTTGCATTAATAAATTGCTCCAAATGGCCATGTTGATTGGGCTTGTGGATGTTTCCCCATAGGGATGTTACCATGTGAAAACATCATTGTGTTGATCTTTGATCTGGTTGTGTGAGTGGTTATTGAAGGTGTTCATCCTTTTTTAGAATACCTATGTTATCGAACATTAAGGAGCATATGTTGTATGCTAAACTCTCTTAGTGTTCTTTCTTTGAATCAGAAATTCATTATTTGGGTCACATCATTTCAAGAGAAGGATTTTGTATGGATATAGAAAAGATATAAACTGTTATGGAATAATCATCACCTACAAAAGTACATGAAGTACATGTTTTTATGGGCTTGGTCAATTATTACAGAAGATTTATGGAAGGTTTTTCAAATATTGTGAATCCTATCATAGAATTGCGTAAGAAAAATAATAAATTTTTATATATGGAGAAAAGTAAGAAGGTGTTCAAAAAGATTAAATAGTTGTTGATGAAAACTATCATACTGAAGGTACCAGATATGGATCAGAGTTTTTTAGTTTGTACGAATGCTTCAAAAGAAGGATTAGGCACAGTCCTCATGAAAAAAGGTAAGGTGATATAAACTACACTTCAAGGAAATTAAGACCATGTGAAGAGAATTATGTGATGTATGACTTGAAATTTGTGGCAGTAGTGCATGTGTTAAAATTTGGAGACATTATTTGGTTGGAAGAAAGTTTTCACGGAAGACAGACCACCATGGACTTCAACTCATATTTACATAAAGTAATTTGAATTCTAGATCAAGAAGATGGTCAGAATTATTGAATGAGTATGATTTTAACATAACATATATTAAAAGAATGTTAAACAAGGTAGTAGATGCCTTGAGCAAAAGACCTTAAATATTTTCAATGTTACCTTTATAGACAAATCTTAGAAAAAAGACACAAAAGTTACAATAAAGTGACACATGGCATGCAAAAGTAAAGACAAAATTAGAAAATGAAGTAATGAGAATTCCTAAGTATGAGGGATATACTTTGGATAATGATGGATTATTCAGATTTCGTGGAAGGATTTATGTACCTCCAAATGAAAAAAAATTGTAAGTTGATACTCAAGGAAGCACATGGGACAATATATATGGCTCATCCTAGAGTGAAAAAGATGTATGCAAATCTAAAATCATTATTCTTTTGGAGTGGAATGAAGAAGGATATAGTAGATTACGTGGCTAAATGTTTGAAATGTTGAAATTTAAATGTTGAGCATTGACATCGAGCGGAACTATTGTAGCCACATGCAATACTAGAATCTAAATGTAAAGTGATTTCGATGGACTTCATAGTGGGATTGCCTATGACATCAAGAAGACTTGATTCAATCTTAATAGTAGTGGATACTTCAACAAAGAGTGAAAATTTTATTCCGGTAAATAATACTTATAGAACAATGTAAATAGAAAGAATTTTTATAAATAAGATAGTGAGACTGCATGAAATTCCAAAAAATATTATTTCAAATAGAGGTTTATTATTTACAGGAATTTTTCGGACTAGTTCCCAAGAAGCCCTAGGAATGCAAATTAATTTGAGTACAGTGTATCATCCTAAAATGGATGGACATATAGAAAGAGTAAATAAGGTGTTACAGGATATGTTTCGTATATATGTAATGGACCATCAAAATTGTTGGGAAGAGTATTTACCTCTTGCAGAATTTGCATATAATAATAGTTATAAGTGTTTGATTAAGATGGAAATTTTTTTGTTTTTGTATAGTAGACCCTATAGAACTCCTCTTAATTGATATGGAATTGAATATAGAGTTCTAATTAAACTATAAATGCTTCCATAAATGAAATAAAAAATGAAAACAATCTGGAAAAGATTGAAAGAAGCTCAAGACATCTAGAAAAGTTATGTGGATGCACATACAATAGATATAAGTTATAACGAAAGAGACAAAGCATATTTACAAGTTAAACCACAAAGAAATTGACAAATTTGGCAAGGGAGCCAATGTAATACCCCAGTTTTGATTCCCCATTTAATAATGTATTTGTTTATTTGATGAGAGGTTGGAGTTACCAAACAATTGAAAGGGGTCGGAGTTCCTAGGAAATGTAATTCTTTGAACATTTTCATAATGATAAAAATACATTGTTGGTTGCGAGACAAACAAGGACAAAAGTTATAGGGGGTTATGATTCCAGGAGAGAGGGGGGAACTGAGGGAATAAAACTTTATGCTTTGTTTAATTAATTATCACCCATGGTTTTGTTGGGGAGGGAATATGAGGTGGTGCATGAGTCTCTTGGGGAGACCACAATGGCCTTGGAGTTCTTGGATACAAATGTCCCATTATTTATGGTCTTGGGTGTTGGAATCAGTCATTCATTTTTCTATTTTCTCTTCTATTCTTTTTTTGGGTTTTGGTCATGGGGAATGAATTAAGGGAAGAGAAGAACCATTATTTATTGGTTGTAAGTGATTGTAAATTATTCCAGCAATGAATTGATGCATGAATGCATGGATGCATTGGCATTCTGATAAACCTTATCACAGTTGCAAGTCCTAGAGAGTTCCATCATTGAGATTCTTGACCAGATGCACTGGAGCCATGGAAGGAGGTGGATAGCCTGAGGAACCACATGGCAGTGAAGGGGGTTCATTCTATTTTGTTTTGTAGGCTGAGAGAAGAGAGTTGGTGAACGTTGGATTGTTATGTGTTGAGAAACCTTTGATGTCTTGAGTGTTGATTGGTTTGGGAAACTAAGTGTCATCCTGGAGCTCCTCCTTGTGGATTCATAACCCTAGATCGGGGGTGACCTGTTGTTGATACTTGGAACAACAACGTCTAAGGTTGGGTGGAATGTCCTTGGTTTGTAGCCAGTTGGTGATTAGTTTCGTTAAAGACAAGTGCTCTCTATCATGATGTTTCCCTGCTTATATATAATTGTTTTTGTTGTGTATTGATTAATATCTATGAGATATGCATTAATAATGTACATGTTTGCTAGTTGTTGTTGTGCAAGGCATATTTTTCTCCTTTTAAAAGTTTAATATGAATCTTGATGACTCCATATGTTATTTCATGCTTCTCTATTTAGTTTTTTTGCATCAGTAGTTAGATTTGGATCAAGAAGTGTGTTCTTGGATTTGTTGGTGATGGGTACATCACAAATTGGTTCCAAAGCGCTTTGAAGGGAATTCTAGTAGTAACGTGCCCGGCCTGTGGTAGTGGTTGGGTGCATGACAGAGTCGTATTAGAGTCATTGGTTACAACATCGGGCCTTAAAGGGTCTGTTATAGGACAACGGAAGTTGTTTGGAGGAGGCTTTTATTTTAAATGAAATTAATGGCTTGGGAAGCATCGAAGGGGGGAATATTTTTGTGGTTTAAACTCTATTTTTTCAACCTTGGGTACTAGAGTCAGGTTAATCCTCCACACCCCTGACCTCCCATGTATTTCCTCCTTCACGATCTGAACAACAGAAGTGACACTTATGCCTCTTAGAATTCAATGCTCAGCAACCGTCGATAACACCTCCATGTGGGTTCTCTGTCATTGATCTGCGATGGGGAGTTACCTTTATTTTATCCGGCATGCATGAGGGAATTCTGGACTGAATTGTTTATAAGAAAAAATTAGCCTTGTATTACTTGTGTGTAAAGCATGAAAGAGTCATGGAACCATGCAAAGCTTGCGTGTGATGACACTTTTTCCCCAGTGGGTCAATGGTTGGATCGGACCGAATTCGAGATCAGGGAAGTAGAGATGTTGATCCCGATGGGTCAGTGTGCCCGATCTCCCAGTGGGTCCTTACCAGACCCTCACAAGTTCCTAGCTCCATGTTGACATCCCTATCTCCAGATAACCTAGTGATTTGGTACCCCAGTGCCTTGGTGGGTCGATGATTCAATGGCCATGTCATCTTCCACATAAAACACACATGGAAGGGTCCACGTGGATGTCGCATCAGTCGGGAATATGTCAACAAGAAGAGAAGGGTGACAAGTGGTTTATGCCATGACATCTAGCTTATCAGATCCATGCTTTCGCCACGTTAGTGCCATGTGTAGAACTATGGTTAGCCCATGTATCACAAAGATAAGGTTCCATGTGTTGTAGGTGTCAGTTAGAACCCAACCATTGGATCTGGAGGCCAAGAGATATTGGTCGTTGATAAAGCTCAGTAGGGAATTTTATGTGGTGTGCACCTAATGGGCCGGTGGGCCCATATCAGACCCCCGGATCCATAGAAGTTTCAAGCCTTGTTCCTTAGTTTAAATCTCGTTGTCTCGATCACTTGGTAGGTCAGTGGTCCCATATCGGACCCTTGAAAATTTCAATCATCATTCCTTATTAGAAAACATGGTGTCATGATTTCCCGATGGGGCCATACGACCCTCAGAAGGTTTCCAAGATTTGTTTCAGTTTTTTCATCATGATACCCAGGTATCTCAGTGGGTCGGTGTCCAACTCAATTGCCACATCATCTACCATGTTGGCACCATGAAATTTCCTCGTCATCTGCCACATCATCTATCACATGTGGAATGGATCCACATAGATTCCACTTTAGCTTGAAAGACCTCTACAGAAAGGAAATGCCCATAAATTTCAGAACAACATAATTTTTTCCTCCGAGCTCGGAATTGAGAAAATGAATAGTCGTTTGAAATATCGCGGAGAAAGGAATCTAGTTATGCACATTGAAAATTGTTCTAAGCAGTAGAGATCACAGTCGAATGGAAAGAATATTATTAGTGACCTTAACAAACAAAAAATATTATATAAATTTTATATTCCTTTTTCTAGAAAGGTGTATCCGTGTTTATTCCTTTGTCTAACAGAAATTATGTTGCATGCACACTTTCTTGCATAATTAAGAGTATAAACATATCATTTCAATCTAAGAATGAAAATTTGAGAAATGGAGGAAGGAGAGGAAGCCTTCAATCATGAGAGAGAACCCAAAGTTTGGAATATCAATGTTGGAAATGTATAGACAGAATCTAATGGTCACAAGAGTAGAGTGGAACCAAAAACATTAATAGAGACTGTGAGAAGTTTGAGAATAGAAGTGTGGAGTTACAAAGCATACAATGAGAATATTATGAAATAACATAACCAAATAAATGCTCAAATGATGCAAATCCTAAATTAGTTGCAAAAGAAAGCAAGGAATGGATCGAGTTTAAGATAGGGGGAAGAAATAAGACAATATGAAAGAAGACATAACTATATAATATTCAAGAATGGCTAGTGGAACTCATAGACATCACTCACCTCCTTACTCATCTACGAAGTCTTATGCATATGAGTATTCAAGGAGCAGTCCAGAGGTGTCTCCTATCAGACATCAAAAAAGAAGACATGAGTGGGATGGTTTACAATGAGATCTAAGGAATCTTAAGCCACCATATTTTGATGGTGGGAGAGAAATGGAAGATGATATTGAAGCCTGGTTTCTTGGAATCAGTAAGTATTTTTAGATGCACAATTATTCCTCTAATATAGAAGCTAGAATTTTCGCTTACCATTTTCATGGAAAATCCACTATGTGGCGGGATCAATTGAAGCAAGTTGAACACATGAATGAGAACATGATCACTTGGAAGAAGTTCAAGAGGTATTTTCATAAAGATTATCTTTCAGAGCACCTACTATGACAAGAATATGCAAGATTTTCTTTAAATTAAGATAGGGAGCATGACCATGGGAGAACATGAAAAGAAATTATTTGGATTGTTGAAGTATGTGGGATTTATCAAGGATGATAAGGTAAAGGTACAGAGGTTTTTTAGTGGATTTCCATCATTTTATAGAGAAAAGATTCAATATGATGAGCCTATAACTTCTACAGAAACTATTACAAAAGATAAGTACCTATATGAGCAATGCAAGGGTAGATAATCTTTGCAAAAGTATTGGAAGGATAAGAAGAAGGAAAAGTATGATCATAGAAGGAATGGATTCAAACCTTCTTTCAACATAAATAGTCCAAATACAAATCAACAAGGTCAGTCTACTAAGTAGGAATCCAAGAAAGAAGACTTCTTGGGGAAAAGGGGAAGATCACCAATCCAATGTTGGGGATGAAAAGAAGACCACATGTACAAGGATTTCCCTCATAGAGGAGATAAAATGAAGAACATGTACAACATCCAAGAAGCTACTATAGTAGAATACATGGGAAGAAGTTTTCCAAGAATATATGCAGCCTTAGAAGATCGACAAGCGGAATATCAATCACAATGATCGAAGTGGAAGATAAGATCATTAGTAAGCATGTTGCTATTTTAATTGACTCATGAGAAAGTCATTGTTACATTGATCCTAAATTAGTAGAAATACTTCATTTGGAAAAAAGTAAGCTCAAAAAATCAAGTTTGGTTCAGCTAGCCACTAGAACCAAAAGAAGGATCGATGAGACAGTCAGAGGCTATCCAATAAATCTAAATGGAGTAAATGCAACTGCTTATATGAATCTCATACCATTAGGATATTATGATATCCTAATTGGAATAGATTGGTTGGAAAATAATCATATTGTCTTAGACTTTCATGACAAGACATTTACTTCCCTTGATGAAGAAAGAAAACAGTGCATTGTTAAAGGAATATCGAGACCCATTTCTATAAGAGAGATTCCAGCCTTACAACTTAAGAGATGTTTCAGGAAAGGATGTCAACTGTATGCAAATCATGTCGAGGAATCAGAAAAGACAAAAGGACCAAGCCTTGAATATTTTCCAATATTGCAAGAATTTGAAGATGTATTTCAAGAAATACCCGAATTTCGACCAAAGAGGGAGATAGATTTCTCTGTTGATTTAGTACAAGTAGTTTCCCCAGTATAAAAAACTCTTTGCAGAATGCGTACACCATAATTAAATAAATTTAAAATACAACTGGAAGAATTTTTTAATAAAGGGTACATACGCCCAAGTGTTTCACCTTAGGGAGCACCAGTACTTTATGAAAAAGAAGGATGGAACAATGAGGTTGTGTATTTACTTCAGACAGTTGAATAAATCCACTGTGAAGAAGAAATACCCTCGACCCATAATTGATGACCTCTTTGATCAGCTAAGAGGAGAAAAGATATTTTCAAAGATAGTTTGAGATTTGGATACCATAAGGTAAGAATCAAGGAAGAAGACATCAATAAGACAACCTTTAGAACCAAGTATGGACATTATGAATTTTTGGTGGTGCCATTTGGATTGACCAATGCACCAGTTGTCTTTATGTGCTTAATTAATGGCATATTCATAAATTATCTGGATAATTCCATTGTATTCTTGGATGACATACTTATTTATTCTAATTCTGGAGCATAAACATCACTTGAGGTTGGTGTTGCATGTACTGAGGGAACATAATATTTATGCCAAGCTAAGAAAATGTTCTTTTTACCAAGAATAGATCAATTATTTGGGGCACATTATTTCAGAACAAGGCATAGAGTGGATCCAGAGAAGATTGAATCCATTAGAGGGTGGCCAACACCAAAGAATATTTCAAAAGTTATATCTTTTATGGAATTAGTTGGATACTAAAGAAGGTTTATAGAAGGGTTCTCTAAGATTGTCCATCCCATCACTTCTTTGAAAAAGAATGGAACTAAGTTTGTATGGATAGTAGAATGTGAAGAGAATTTTAACTTGTTGAAAGAATTACTTACTAGTGCACCTGTTTTAAATATTGTCGACCCAAATGAGAATTGTTTGGTTTGTACAGATGCATGCAAGGAAGGACATGGTGGAGTCCTCACTCAAAATGGATGTCATTAGTTATGATTCCAAGAAGCTTAAATAACATGAAGGGAACTATTCCACACACGATATGGAGCTCATTTCCATAATTTATGCCTTGAATAGGTGGAGGAATTATTTAATGTGGAAGAAATTTGAATTAAGGACATACCACGTTGGTCTAAAGTACCTTTTTGAACAACCAAATTTGAATGCTAGATAGACGAAATGGCTGGAATTTTTAAGTGGGTATGATTTTGAAATCAAGCATATCAAGGGAAAGGAGAATAAATTTGTTGATGCAATCAAAACAAGAGTACAACTCATGCATGCTACAGCCATTAGTATGCACTAGTTTGATTTAAAGAGAATAATTTTGGATGTTGCTATTATAGACCACCATTACCTACAGGTAAAAGATAATTTAGAGCAAGAGAATGTATAGCATATATTCAAAGGGTATGAGATTAAAGAGGATGGATTCCTTATGCATAAGAATAGAGTTTATGTTCCTAGAGTAGGAGAAATTAGGAACTTGTATTAAGGGAAATGCATAATTTTCCATATGTCAGGCATCTTGGTTACCAGAAGACAATTGCAGCAGTAAGATGCCAATTCTTTTTTCCAGGAATGAAGAAAGATGTTGTTGATTACATTGTCAGATGTATGGAATGTCAGAGAGTGAAAGTTGAGAATACACACCCAACATGTTTTCTATATCCATTTTCAATTCCAGAGAAGAAATGGGAAGTGGTGACCATTGATTTTATCACTACATTTCCCAGGAAAGCAAGGAAACGTGATTCAATAATGGTAGTTGTTGATAAATCGAAAAAAATTGTTCATTTTATTCCTGTGAAAACAACTCATACAATAGCTAATATTGCATAAATTTACATGAGGAATATTTTTAGGTTACATGGGATACCTAAGACAATTGTCTCCCACGAAGATATAAAGTTTGCTTCAAAATTTTGGAGGGGATTATTTAAAGGATTTGGGACAAATATGAACTTTAGCACAACATACTATCTGTTATCACATAATGTTGCCTGGAGTTGTATGTGTTCGTTGTTGAGAATACCTATGTCTGTATCCTTTTCCTGTCTCTCTCCTTTTCGCAGGCCAAATCTTGAATTTTCCCCTTCGACTTTTAAAGTCATTTTTTGTTTGCTCCTTTTGTTCGAGCGCCCTGATTTCCCTTGATGTCTTACCTGAAGGAAGTCTTGGCCCTAATACTATATATTTTTCTATAAGGATGAACACTCGTCTCCTTTTTCAGTCACTGGTCTCCCTATTTTCCCATCCCACAGTCAATCATCCATATTCTTGATCATGCAGGCCACAACTAAGGACATAAAGGGCGACATTCAAAGCAGCCCTTTTCGGGCTTAAAAGCAACAGGCAATTTTAATCTTCAGCGGGGGAGATTCCAGGAGCAGTTTGAATCAGCGGCTCACAGGCATTCGAAATTTCAAAGTCGCGTGAAGTATAATGCCAGAGAAGAAGGTCCAAAGACTAGAGGCCCAGAGTGAGCATGAGTCATTGATCTCGAGGGGGACAAGTGGCATCCGATCCAGGTGTTCGGAGAAATGAGCTTCGGGAGTTTCAAAGTGAGAAGTGCATAAAAAATCCGGAGAGTCGAAGCTCGAACTCCCGAAGCAATAGTGGACCATTGATCTCAAAATCAGCATGGATCCGTTGATCTTAGTGGAAGTGCCTCCCTAAGGTCCCAAAGGCCCAAAGTGCCCGAAGTGTCAAAGTGTCCGGAGACCCAGAGTGGATCTCGATCGTCCAAATCTAGGAGCCACCCATCGCCAGATCCCTAACTCTGGTGGATTTGTGTGGGGCAAGTAAGTTTTG
>SNQJ01S0050309.1:12646-33916 GCA_010110895.2 Picea sitchensis | reverse complement strand
ACAAAAATGCATGTGTTAGTCTCTTAGATCTGTTCATTTTTAGCTGTAAAGATCTTTAGGTGTGTTATGTTTATTTTTAGATGCATGTACTAATTTCTGGTGACAAAAACGACATGCTAGAGCACCCAAAATTGAGAACATAACTGAAACAAATCAACAAGAAACTTTGGACTGTTTGCTATTATAAAACAACAGAAAATACATAACTTGATAGTTGAAACTTAGAGCCTTTCTTTGGTCAAAGACAGACCAAGAAGGAAAGCAGATAGGACATGGATTTTTCTACATGGTAAGAGAGAAAATAAGACCTCACACCTTGTATCCAAATGTTCGATGTAGTTCCTTTCTCTCGACCTTTGACTTGCTCTCAATCTCTGCTAGCTACAAACTACAAAAGAAGATCAAGTCTATACTACAACAAAGTAGTTATGAAATCAAATTATACATGCAATGTGCAAATTAAAATATGTAAATCAAGTTAACATATATAAATAGATTGAAAAAAATTACAAATATATGAAGGGAAAGAGAAATTTTTTGTTGAAACAGTATAAGTAGGTAGTTACAACCTGAATCTAACCGTCGACACTAACTAGAAGCCAACTACTCGGGTTCCTCCATTGGAACCTTCAAGCATCAAATCAACAAATTGGTTCTTCCTCGAATGAACCATAAGGGATTGGAACACACCCCATGATCATATATGAGAGAGGAAGGAATGTTGGAAAATAAGTTTCCGAATCATGGGATGCTACTCAAAGGTTTAGGGAATAGGGAAGCTAGAAAATCGTCAACATAATATTGCACCAAGGTTGTCTCTCATCATCCATACCCCCATAGGTGCTTATATAGAATCCTAAAGAGGTTGAGATAGTTATTTTCCATTGTGTATGGTCTAATGGAAGTTTGGGAGTGAGCCAAACCGAAAAGCCTACCCGAAAATGTGGAATATTTTTATTTTTTCACAAAATTGAGGGTACATGTCATTTGTACACTAGAAAATAACATATATATGTAACTTTCACATGGATGAATATAATATGGAAACAAAAGTTTTTTTTTTAAATGATTCTAATGAAGGAGAATGGGATTTAGGTTTGCAGGCTAGGTAATGGACTAGGCCATCTCACAAATGCAATTTGTGGTATAATAAGCAAAACCCTAGTTTCAGAGATCTACACATAAAGAATTTTATGAGCAATGGAATCATAGGAGAGGGGTGCCCCTATTTGTAATTAGGTGTTAGGAGTCCAACATAATCAACGGTTTATACATCTGAGTATCGACCAAAGTTTTATGACAAGTTGAAAATATTCTTGAAGGCAAGCATTTAAGTATGCATTCTACATTTTGCTTTGTTTTCAAATTGTATACATTTTTTCCTAGAAATAAAATTCATGCCACCCTCAAGCCCACAAGTTAGGATGAGATCAATGGTACCTTTCTAGCCCCCATTAAAAATCGACTCGCGAAGAGCCGAATCAATAATCAAATTATGAAGAGAAAACATGTCACAAGAATATTTGAACTAAGGTGGAGAGTATAATAAATTTTTCTCTCAACCAACCATGCTAGACTCAATTGACATTATTTTATAATAGATAGAAATTATATACACTTATCTTAAAATAGACATATTCTAAGTCTTAAAAGGGTGTTTATGAATCAATTAGAAAAAAAGTTCTGGATTTCTCTTCATGAGCTGCAAGAACTCCTAAAAATGAGCATCTCTTTTTGCAACAATATTTTTCAAGGCACTCCCATACCTATGCAACATGAAATCTATAGTATAACACATAACAAGGGGACACATGTTCATTTTATTGCAAAAAATGAAGGAACTCTTTTGGATCACACTTGGAGTTCAGGGAAATAATGGCATCAAGATGCAAATTGTTTCCTCCCATCTGCCGGTGGTCCCACCACCTTGTCCAATTCCACATGATTTAATCCACCACCACACCTTATTAGGCTCTACAATTTCACCCACAAATCAAGTTCAAACACAAACTTCACTCCATCACTGGAAACTACCCTATTCTGCACTAAGATCCCTTACTCCAACCTCGATATAATCTAAGATCGATTGTCACCCAATATAATATGAGATCGAATGTCAAGGAAATCAAAGAGACAGACTGACATCGGCTGTTGGGCTACATCCGCACAGGTTTGAACCATATTGTCCATGTATTCTCTTTTATAGATCTTTTCATAATCCAATAGTTGTTGGTTCATTTTTTGGTCATCGTGTCTTGTCTTTGGTTCAGCTAGTGCCCGTGATTACATTATTAGTTGTGGGTTCCATGGGGGTTCCTTATTTATCTCTATTTTTCTAAAATAAAATGGTAGAAGTTTCCAATGCTAAAGCATAATGTTCCCCCCCATGGTTGTTAGGTTCAAGATATGGAAAAAGTATTCCTAAAATCCTTTGTATAGTTGATTTTAATACATTGCATGCCACATTTATTGAAAAATTGAGTCTTAGTTGAGAAGACCTCATAGGAAATCCCCATGGAGGGGTTTCCCTCTTTTCTCATGAGTGTCAGTTGAAATAGAACATGAGTGGTTTGGCTGGGAAACTGGTGTGGTATTGTTGCTGCTCCTAGGCCTTTAGCGGGAGAGACCAACTCCCTTTCAGAGAAAGTTTCCAAGAAAAATTTAGAGCATATTCAATCTTATCATAGGACACATACTTAACTGTATCATGTGAGGCTTCTAATAGAGGCTAGTTCCCTTTTATATAGGGTTAACAACAAAGAAGCAAGCGAAATTTGTAGCATATTTAGTCTTATCTCATGAGCACACTTCCTTAACTGTCTCCTCCTAAATTTTTGAGTTTTAGTAGCCTTAATGGAACTAAGTAAAATTCTGGAGCAGATTCAATCTTATCTCATGATCATACTTCCTTAGCTCCTTCCTTGTGAATACTCAAATTTAGCAGCCTTTATGAATTGGGTATCTAAACTGTGTTATGTTATAAGAGTACAAGTTTTACTTTCTACAATGATTTCTTTATGATTGTCCCATAGTTATGTTTTATGACATTTATGGGGAGCAATGATTAGAGGGGAATCTAGAAAAATATGAACCATTCTAACTGAATTGTAGGCACTTTTTATTCTTTCGTTTTCCTAGTACCTCGTTTATGCAGGTTTTATTTAATGTTGTATTATTATTTTAATATCTATGTAGCGTGCATTTTAATTTCCATGTCGCCTTGATATATTTTGGTGGTGATTTTATTTAATTGCCCAGAATGCATTTTTTATTGTCTAATCCTTGTTCAATCATCAAGTGAGTGGTGATCCTAGAATTTCAGCTTTTCCAGAGTCAAATAACATGTTCTCTTGGGTTGGTACAATAAATGGTGGAAACGATACTTTTTACGAAGGTCTGTCATACAAGCTTTCTTTACGTTTTCCAGTGGATTATCCCTTCAAGCCTCAAGTGAAATTTGAGACAGCTTGCTTCCATCCTAATGTTGACCGGTATGGAAACATCTTCTTAGACATTCTTCAGGTAGGTTTGTTTATTTCTCGTATTTTTCCTTGGTGGCTAGTTTTGACACCTGCTTGGGGAAAGCACCTATAAGAACCAAGTATAAGCAATCTTATCCTTGGTGGTATGGTGTGCAATCTATTACCTTTTGTTAATTGATTCATAATGAAAATTGATTGTAGGGTAAATGGTCCTCTACATACCATGTTTGAACTCTCCTGTTGTCTATTTAGAGCATATTGGGAGGTAAAATAGGAAATTTAACTTGATCAAACTTTTAATTTTTCAATTCCCCTTGTTTTTTTTTTGAAACTCATCCAGTTATTTTGTGTAGAACCAAATAATGAATCTCCTCTTAATAGCCACACAACAACAATATGGAACAATCAAGAAGGTAGTGTCTGTAACCCTGCATATTAAAATAAATGTTATTAATGATTGTGACTTAATTTGTTCTTTCTTTTGACATACAACTATTAAGAAGTTTTAGTGTAATGCCCTGATCACTTAATATAACGCTATGTAGAATTCAAAAAGGCAGTGCAGAAGTAGTACAAGGATGTGGGTGGGGTAACTAGTCAATAATTTCAATTCATGCCATTTTCAAATAATCTTTGCATTTGGTGCAATCAAATTGTACTAATTCTAGTTTTACATTTTTTCCCTATATAAGAGGGTGGTGTCTAGAAAATCATAATATTCTTAGTGCCAATACATCTGGAATTGTCAAGGAAATCTTGTAAAAGAATCATATGCAATTCCTCATGTTAAAGAGGTTCCTTAGGGTGTAATTCCTTGAATCATTTAACATGAAGGAATATATTTAAGTTGTTAGGTCTAGAACATATCTCATGATTCCTGGTGGTTGTTTTATATATCATGTTGGTATGTTGACAGATGATTGGCAACTTCTGTTGTCCTGACTTGTTAGTCAAGAATTTATTATTTGATGAATGATGGAGGGTGTTTTATATAAATGTATATGATTCTATTTTATTATGGTATGTTGGACAAGATTGGCAACTTGTGTATTGACAATTATTTAATATCAAAAAGTGTTTAAAAAATGTATAAGTTAATGTTTTTTGATGTATGTTACTGGAGATCAATGGAAACTTGTGTTCCTAACAAGGTATTGATAATTGAGAATTAAAATTATGGATCCTCTTTCCTTGGATATTAAAAGAATATTTTTTTTTCAATAATAATTTAAATGTTGTAGCTTGACTATATTGGTTTGGAACAAACAATGATTGATGTTTTGCTAAACTATAATATGTCAATGATGTTATGCTCACAATGATGTTGTTATAATTGTATCATTATTTCAAAGAAAAATAGAAATCATTTTGTAGTTGATCTATAGGATTACATTAATCTACGTTTGTAATATCACTACGAAAGTCCCTTCATGAGTTGCATGGTACTGTTATGTTGGAATGCAATTCCATTTTCGGAATGCAATCCATTGATATGTCACCATAGGAATTCCATTGGAAAATTTACTGTTGGAATGCAATCCCATCATAGGGATATGCCATTGGAGTAATCCCATAAGATAAATGTGGGATGTTTTACAAATCTCATAAGCATATGCCACTCTAGTAATTTCATTGGTGAATGTAGTGTTGGAATGTAATCCTATCATAGGGATATGCCATGGCAGTGATCCCATCAGATAAATTTGAATGTGAGATGTTATTCAAATCCCATTACTGTGGTAATTCCATTGTTGAAATGTACCATTCGAATGGAATCTCATCATAGGAGAATGCCATTGCAGTGTTGAATACTTTGATTAGAGAAATGTGGGATGTTATTCAAATCCCATCACTCTAGTAATTTGATTAGTGAAATGTATTGTTGGATGCAATCCAATATAGGGAGATGCAACTGCAGTACTCCTATCAAAGAAATGTGAGATGTTATTTAAATCCCATCACTATAGTAATTCCATCTGTTGGTGAAATGTACCATTGGAATGCAATTCTATCATAGGGAAATGCCATTGCAGTACTCCCATCAGAGAAATTGTGGGATGTTATTCAAATCCCATTTTGTTACAATTTCATTGGTTGAATGTACCGTTGGAACAATCCCATCATAGAGACATGCCATTACAGTACTCACATCAGAGAAATTGTGGAATGTTATTCAAATCCCATCACCGAAGTATTTATATTGGTGAAATATATTGTTGGATGCATTCCCATCATAAAGACATGCCATTGCAGTACTCCCATCAGATAAATTGTGGGATGTTATTCAAATCCCATCACTGGAGTATTTTCATTAGTGAAATTGTGGGATGTTATTCAAATCCCATCACTTGAGTATTTTCATAGGTGAAATATATTTTTGGATGCATTCCCATCATCCGTATATGCATTGCATTGCAGTATGCCCATCATAGAAATGTGAGATGTTATTCAAATCCCATCACTGTAGTAATTCCATTGGTGAAATGTACAATTGGAATGCAATACTATCATAGGGATATTCCATTGTAGTACTTTGATTAGAGAAATCTGGGATGTTATTATTCAAATAACATTTCAAACAATGACCAAAGACTGAAAACCTAATAATTACTTTTACATAAAATATTTTAGCAAAAATGTCTCGTTTTGGGATAGCATTGTGTCCTTCCCATGTTGAGAAGTGATGTATTGTTGTGGCAAGTAAAACTCCAAATGGAGACAACTTACTTTTTACAGGGTTTAAATGGCTATGAACTTTGAACTGCCGTTTGGTTTGAATTGGTTTATTTTTTTCAGCAAAGTTAGTTGAGGGATTGAGTGGTGGCAATTAAAAAAATGGAATGCAATGAGGGAGGATTTTTGGTTAGGATGATTGGTAAAGAATTTTTCACAATTATATGCATCTTATCGATTGTAATTGTTGTAGAATTTGTTAGAACCAACAAATATTTTTAGGTATATTTTGGTTGGGTTTTGATCGTATGATTTTCAATTATCTTGATTCCCACTTTTTTTTTGGTATTTTTTTATCTTTCAGTTTTCTTTTAAATTCTAGAAATGAAGTCAATTTTGCATATCAAAATGTCTCTTCCTCATCTAGTTTCTTCATGAGGTTGTCCTTGGTTTCATTGTTCAAGGGAAACATACATATGAAAAAAAATCAACATTGATATCATCAATAATCCTTATTGTTTATCTAGAGTTAATTGTAATGCATGATATTTTCCGTAGTTTCCATAAGCTTCAAAGAGGCCTATAATTTTACAAGGGATATTTGGTATTTCTCACCTAGGTTAAGACCAGATGGTTTTCCCTCCTTGAAATGAAATGACAATGAATTTTTGGGGATATTCCTTATCCAAATTCTTTGAATCAAACTTCCTTTCACATTATTCTATTTTTTGGTGTCACCTTTCACATTAGTCAACGATAATACATGATGTTAACTATGATTACATTTGTCATGATTGGTATTGTCTTTCAAACTTTAGGTTTAATGTGTAATGTACATTAGAAAACAAGAGAGGAAAATTCATTTTAGGGTCCTTTGGACTTTTATGGTTGTTTCAGGAAATCAATTAGTATAGATGCAATGTTTTTTTATTCTTGTATGTTATCAAAATTATCTATGCTAGAATGTAGAAATTAATTATCCAGTTCTGAAGTCGGTTCATTCTTTGTAAGAAAATATCCAATGCATATGGAAGTAATAATTTTGGAATATCCTTAGAACATCATTTTGTAAGAAAGAAAATGACAACCCACAAAGGAAAAACATCATAATTGTTTCACTTCATTTCGGTTTAGTGTAAGATGCAACAATTTTTCATTATTGTATGTTATCAAACGTATCCATGTTAAAGTGCACAAATTAGTTCTTTAGTGTCCAAAGTTGGTTTATTTGTAAGAAAATGTCCCGTGCATATGGAAGTAAGCATTCCAGAATACCTTAGAACATGATTTTGTAAGATAACAAGAAAACAACAACCCACAAAGGCAAAATATCATAACTGTTTCACTAGAAAATCAAAGCCATATAGCTGTTGAAGTTATTGCAACAACTCAATTCAAACTCCTGAGCTCTCAACATAATCTGTTATGATTACTTTTCAATGTTGATACCAAACAATTATTCTTTAATACCAATTTTGCAGTGAAGTAGAGATATTCACACACACATCAAGCACGAGAAACAAAACTATTTTTTGTTGATGTTTTTAGTTGTGACAACATGAGACCCATTCCATAATTAAAAAAATAAAATAAGAAGTACAATATATTACATCACAAGGGTCGTGATTTGTTTCTCAACAATCCCTATAGAGTATGGTGCTCAGGTGCTTATAAATTGCAAGGATAAGGCCTATCCAAGTCCCACTTTTTGCTTAATCTCTTTATCTTTTCCCACTGGGCCTTTTACATATTTACATTTGATCACTAGGGTTTCAGTGGTTGATTGATTTCTCTGATTTATTGTGGTTGTTGGCACCATAATTTGCCTCTAGATTTTTAGATCACACATAAAAAATCAACAAGATCAATTGTGACCTGGTCATCTTTGGTTTCCCACTTCAATATTTTATCAACACTTTCATAGGAGCACCTAGAGGTCTTTCTATGCATTATTGTGAATGGTTGGATTTGACTCCTTGTTGCTGCTCCAATAGCTGGTCATTTTTTTTCTGATATATCTTCAACTTTCTGACCCTTTCTCCATCCTTGCAATCCTTAAAACTTCTAATGCCAGTTATTCTATGTTCCATACTTGGCCAATTCCCAATCTTCTGGGCTTTCCCTTTTTGCATTTCCCATCACTTGTCAGCACCCTTAATTATCCGCACCTCAAATATTCACACCACTCGCTTGTTTTTCATTGCACCTATAGGACACTCATCATTTTCGCAGAACTCATATGGGTTCATAATCCCTTTTTTCATGAATTGTTCATTTACAAAATTATAGCAAACCTGTGTGCTCTACTCTCAACCTTTGCATCTTTGAAAACCTTTGTTGTAGGTCTGCAAACTTTCACATCCACATTTATGCATATACATTTGTACCTTGCAGCTTCGTAGCCTCTCTTTGTAGGTTCTTTGCCATCCACATTTGAAGTTTTTCCTATAGTGTGTTATTTGACAATCTAACCTTGGTGCTTCATTTCAACGATTCACCATTTTGGACCACCACATCGCATTTACTGATTTCAAATTTTAATTCGAAGTGAAGAGACATGATACAAAGACAAAAAAGTGAGACCCCTGTTGGATTCTGAAAAAACATGTAAAAAAGAGTGCGTGGAAGCAGGGTTCAAACCTGCACCGACTAAGCCAGACAACTGAGGGATCAATACAAGGTAATGTGCGCTGCACAATTCCTTTACAATGATCAACCATTACATTGGGATTTATACTAGATGTTCTCTGACAAAGAAATTGCATCTTTGGAACTCATGTATACCAAAGCTCTAGGGCTGGCTAGAATAACAATTTTTTGTGGCAAATAGTTTCTAGTTCCCACGATCTATTTTAAGATTACTACAACAAGTCCATGCCAATCGATGATACCAATTAACTTTTCCCACCTTTCCCATTCCTTGATAACCCATCATGATTTCGTTTCCTAATAAGTTTATTGTCACCCACACTTGTTGAAAAAATCTACTAATGACTCTCTCTTTCCCAAATTCCATTGGGGACTATCAATTTCACATTGACTAGTAAGGTCCATCTCCATGGAATATTTCATTCATGATTTCTATACAAAGTGGTTCTTTCCTTGTGGTATAAATAAATTGACTTACCACCCCTTGTATATTGCTTGCAACACTCGCATCAAGTGGAAAACTAGTATATGTACTACAAATTATCCAGCCATTCAATTTCACCCACAATTTGTCATCTTCATCAACTCCAAATATTAAGACCCTGAATTTTCCACAATCATAAACAAGAATAGTGTGCATCCAAGGGAAATGTGACAAAAGCCTCCCTTCATATTTAACCATTTTTCTTTATAGAATTTTGTATTTTCCATACTTAGTCCTTTCTTTCATGTGCATGAAGCAATATGGCCAAGTTAAATGAATGTTGCACATTCTATCATAAAATTTGTAGCAAAGACTGCCATTAAGATTTCTCTCATGATCACAAGCCTAATCAAGAATATCAATATAGCCAAGTGAGATGTATGATGATATCTTATTAAAACCCTATTTTAATAATATTCTTTGTATCAACATTTGCAATATCATAAACACGACCTTTCAACTAATCTCAAATATCCATATTTACAAATTTCATAATAACTAAAATAACATCCGATAGCCGATTAATTTATTGAACCTTGAAAAGTGACGCCATAGTGAGACTTGAGATTGAAGATAGATGTAGGAGGAGGCACAAGAAGTTAAAAATTTAGGTCCCATCTCCCACGATGACCGCCATAGTGAGAGCGAGAGAGAGATCCCTTGTTGTTTGCTGGTATTTTTCCTAGCAGCAAGATCCCTTGAGTTCCCAACTAAAATATTCTTGGTTATCTGTACCAGAGAGACCCTGATAAATGAATGGAACGCCCAAGGTATTGAGATCAATGAAGGGGTACATTCCTTGGGTTGGGTAGTGTTGTTCTCCCACATGCCCACCAAAAATATTATAGTTCAAGAGATTTTTACTGGGTTTCCCTGTTCTAAATTTTTTAAAGGTACTACATCACAACATTATTGATTTGATGTTGACATGGGAAGTGTTATTGTTGCTAATATAGTCTAGATCAAGTGCTTCTTTCGTAAATACATGCCTACAAGCCTCCAAATTTTTCATGTTACTTATTCTCTAATTGATTCATTATTACCCAAAATAGTCGATTTTACAACCCCTCTCAATCACTTGGATTATTCCTCACTTATCTGATGCTCCTAAAATCTAACCATTCACTTGCTCACCTTGAAAATCTAATTCAGACTAAAGTATGAACACACTTTGGTAAATATTCTAATAGAAACGTTTCTGATAGTAATGTCATAAAGGGTTCTTTTGGAATCATCATATCAGAACAATCCTCCACGATGATAATTTGAACCCCAACGAAATGAGTCCGATAACTTGTTCTCCAATGATGCAGGGTTACAACTAATTTCTATATTGGTTGGTCCAGTTGATGTGTCATTTGTTAATTGGTTGGGAAGAGGCATCCAAGTATCACAAATTCATCCTTTGCATGTTTCCCTTACAAAATCCATCATGATACATGGCAGACAATAATTGGTTTTGGAGAGGTTAATTCAAATATGCATATGTCCCAAATGTTTAGTCTTTCAAAATAACATGGTTTTCGAGGAACAAATATTCTTCGATACCTTCTCCCGCGGAGTGATAAAAAAAGAAACTCTTTTCGACTTCGATGAGAATCATTCAATGACTCACTTTTACCCTTTCCTCACTCTTATATTTTAAACACACAAATATATGCAAGAAGGAGAAATAGAACTATAACAAATGCCTGCTAATGTGAGGTTAGAAGAGGAATTGATGGCCGAAACACATTATAATATCCATAATCATGAGGAAATGTAATAAAGGAGTTGAAATATCAAGGAAATAGTGAGTACCTAGAATTAATAGTTAACCACACCCACACCCACACACATATAGATAGATATATCATCCACGAAGTAGGCATACCCAAGCTCAAAAGAGAAAAAATGCATGGATTCCAACATAATACATCGTGGATCCATGAAATGAAATGCAAGAACATGGCTATGAAAAAGTACACAGTGGATCCATGTCATTAAAGAGATCATAGCCATGATAAAATACAATGTGGATCTACGTCACAATATACATCAGGAAGACATCTATCTCCAATGAGAGTTTCCATGTGGTGTTCATAGTACTCATAAAGTAGTGATGTAATCCATCACAAATTGGGAGGGGTATCATGAATGAGTGATCTGACCCCAAGACCAAGGTCTACACCCCGACCCTGATGGTATGATTCTACATCATGCGAATATATGAGATTATGTTGAGCATGGTAGAAACCATGTGATTACTAATCATTGATGAATATCGTTAATAAACGTGAGGGGACCCATTGAAAATGAAAATTGACCCCAAGGTACCGATTACAATCTAGCGAGTGTGAATAGAGTATCTAATGTTGAACACTTGTAGAATTGATCGAGTAGGAGTTAATGATGTAAAATCACTATCAATCATGAGGAACCATGACACTAAGGAATACAAGCTCTAAGGTACTAGCTGGTTTCTAGATCCCTCTCCTAGATAAGGTGTTGATTTCAATAGGAATAGATCCATTGAAGGAGGGCCTTGGTGTATCCACCATCAACCGACATAAAACATACATCGAGAGATGTTGTGAAGAGATAGAATCACCAAGTAAAATTGATATAGGGATGGTTGATACGAATGGTCAAAAGGACAACATATATTTGAATAAAGCTTACTTCCGTTGAACATATAACACAACACACTAATGACCTGGTAGCATTAACTCAAGAACATCATTGATATAGTGAGGCAATGCACAAGGCACTGAACCACTCTCCATAATGATTGGAAGGGTAACCAATCGAAGGAGTATATGAATCATACTAATGGTATGACTCCTAGGCAAGCTATAACCCAATTGTAAGATGAATAGGAAAATAGGGGCCATGTTCAAGGATGATGCAATTGATGACTATAAATTTTTAGAATATAGATCAATGGTAAAAAAACCCATAAGTCTGGAAAAGAGGTAAAAGTGTACTTGATAGGGTGTCTTTTAATTGTCATAGTTTCAAGAGCACGAAAAAGAGTTAAAATTTATCTCATCTGGAGAGAACGAGTGACACAATGGGCTGCATTTATGTTCACAGTTCATGGAATTGACCTATGTAACTTGAATGCAAAATGGTACTAGCATGTAATGTCCACTCATAATAGTGGTTCTCTCCATGGGTAAAAAGTCACAAAATGGAAGCAATCTAATGCAAATGGAAAGAGGTCGAGTGAGACTACAATGTTAATAATGAGGATCAAAGAAAACAATAGTGTAGTAGTAGGCACTAGGACATAAGCAATGATGTGTGTTTTCTTAGGGTTTGAGAACCAAGGTTTTAAAGGATTTATAAACAAATACCCCATTCATGTTGGCATATTCAAAATTCAAAGGAATAATGTCTCACCCGAGACATGCATGAGAATCATAGAGATCGAATATTTGTGCATAGCATGACAGAATAATACAAACTGGAAACACTTAACTATGAATTATGCATTAGATATCATTCATTCATATCAAAATTCATACAAAGGATGCTTAGACTAACATACATAACAAACACTAATTCATAACATATTACATGATAGAAGAGATCAATTGCAGCATAAAGCCTTCTTTACTTAATCATAGTAAAACACTCACTTCGTGAAGGGGCCAAAAGTAATAACGTGAAACATGGGAGGAGGATGTGCACGCATCATTTTAGTAAAGATCGTTGGCCAAAAATATCCGATGTACAAAACCTTTTGAGATGTTGCCAACCTTGATAAGTGACCACCACATGCTCTAGTATGGCATTTATTCAAAACCAACTCTGCTTCTTCATGAGTCAGGAAACGAAGAAGAATCGAGTCTACCCTCCTTTGATACAAAGTGATGGGGATAATGAGATAATTCTTTGCTAGGTGGAAAATCCGTTGTCTCTTGTCTCACGAGAAATGCGGAGGGAACTTCAGAGTATAGAGATATATAATAATATCTCCATACGAAGGATCAGATGAAGAGATGAAAAATATATGATCATCTATAAGTGAGTATTTTTATCCTCATTCTCTACTGGGAACTCTGACATAAGTTCATCAAATACTAAATACTTCTTGGATTTGGCAGAATAAAAACCCAACTCAAACTCCTGAAGAACAACAATCCACTTGTTGTATTTCCTGCCAATTTTTCTCCAAATTAAAACATATTGAAAAGGGTTAACTTTGGCGATGAAATTTGTCTTGTGCAATAGAATATAATGTTGAATAGGTTGAACAACATAAAATGCGACTAAGTCCATTTTCTTGACCAAGGGATACTTTAGTTTAGGACCTACCAAGGAACGACTCAAATAATAGATGGCATGCTCTTGGAGCTTATCATCCTCCTAAACTAATACCATGTTGATCGAAGATTAAACTGCTACTAGATACAGTAGGAAATCTATATTATAGTCTAGGGGACTAAGCATGGGATCCAAAACTAGAGTTTTCTTCAATGCATCTAAAGAACATTGTGATGACTTGTCCTAATAAAATAGAACCCCCTTTTTCAATATGTGCATAAATCCTTTTGTGATATCAACATAGTTTGGTATGAAACACCGAAGGAAATTATCCTTTCCTTGTAGGATCTGAAGCTAACACACTCTGAGAAGGGGAGTCAACTGTTTTATTTCTTCAACCTTCAAAGGGCCGGCCATGATCCGTTTAGTTGAAACGATAAACCCCCAGAGATGTCGCGAATTTACACAAAAAATTCATTTATGTGGATTCAAGAGATTTTGATAGTGACAACATCTCTTGAAGACAAGGAAGAGGTGTAAAATATGTTGCACCCTCTTACAAGAATAAGTTGCAAGGTCATCTAAGTAGGCCTCCACTATGTGTTTAAGAACGTGGAAAGAGAACATCATAGCCTGCTGAAAAGTGGCTCCAGTAGTTGTAAGGCCAAAGTGCATCTTTATGTATGTGAAGGTTCCCCAAGGACAAATAAAAGATGTCTTATGTAGGTCCCCAGGTCGTATTTGTATCTGGTTGTAACGAGAAAATTCATCCATGAAAGAAAAAATTCCACTTCTTGTGCACTCATCGATTATCTGATCTATAAATGACATATGAAAATTGTATTTAGGAAAATATTATTCAAATCATGGAAATCCATACACACTTGAATAGTTCCTTGCTTCTTTCCCACTAGAACGAGATTAAATACCCATTATTTCAATGGGACTGGATAGATAAAGCCTTCCTTGAGCAATGTTTCTACCTCATCCTTGATCATTACTTCTTTCCTCGAGTTAACTAGTCGTAATTTTTGTCGAACATGTTTAACATTTTCATAGGTTTGAATCTCATGTTCGACAATATGAGGATCTATGATAGACATTTCCTCATACAACCAAGCGAAAACATCATGAAATTCCTTAAAAAGTGTCGTATACTAACAAATTTCATCTTGAGAGCAATCTCCCCCGATAAATACGTTTTCCACAACATCAGGGATTTTAGAAATGTTGATTGGAATGGTATTTGATATAATGGCCATATTGCCCTCAACATAGACAACGTGCTTTTCTAAGGGGTTCACCATCAGACCAACGTTTCTACTGATGACTGACCTAAATTATCCTCCTTCCACACGACTAATCTCCAGGACGAAATATGATTGATGATGCATATCCTCCCATGGCCTTTATGATATAGTCATTGCCTCTATAATATCTTCGTCTAAAGGTAAGATGATATCAAGACAATATTGGGAAGTTGAAGAATTATGAGCCAATATGGGCTCTAGCAACTGACCTTCCTCCTATGTGCATGAAGGAGTTCGATCTGAGTCTGCAGTGGCTTGTTGGATAGCTTGGTAAGAAACCTCAACTGTAAAAAATGGCATAATCATCTTGGCATGTGCACAACCTTCTACCGATTTGCACAACGAGGGTAAAAGCCACAGATCTTGAATATACGATCTTTTGAATGAAGCAACTCTTGTAAAAGAAGTAGAGGAACTCGATTTTTGATAGTCGACCGGAGTGGATCAAATATAAGATACCGGTGTTGGGAAATTAAAGGTACCTATAAGAGAATGACACATACTAACACCGATACTCTCATTTGTTGACTGATGCTTTTCCATCCTCGGGATTGTGGATACCATATTTTTCATGGAGCTAGAGTGGTTAAAATCCATTTGATCGATAGTTACAATCCTCCCCACATGAGGAAAACATAAAATTTGAAATACTGACGAGACGACGACTGTCATCGCATAAGTCCAACTCCTTACCAATAAAAAATTATAGTCGAGCAACACGTCAACTACCTCTACTTCTATGGAAATGAAATTTCCTCCTAACTAGACCGGAAAAGAGGAAATAATCTCGTGCTATCTAAAATATTGTCTATCAAATGCAGTTAACAAAGTGGGAGAAGGTGCGAGCTTTGAAGAGTTGATAAATTTGCAGCGGGACAAAGACATGACACACGTCAAAGCTCTTCCATCAATGAAATTCCTCTTTATCATGTGTTTCCCATATACAACGTCGATCTGGAAGGCTACATGATAAGGAAGGTGAGATTTCACATCAGTAGCATCAAAATTTATAGTGAGATGGTTGGAAGCATATGTCGCTCCAATCATGGATAACAATGTAGCGCATTGCACAGGGAAACTTTGAAGCACCTATAAAGTAAACATCGCACATGACGTCTAAGATAAATCCTCAAAAATGGAATAGTTTGGTGCAGATCGAGCGTTGGCATTGTGTGATGCTCTTTTATACACACCTTTCGATATGTGTGATATTGTTTCCTTTTCAAATTTCTTTATGTGGAGAGATCCCTTAGGATCTGAAGTTTCTTTACCTTTCGATGTTGACTCTAGATTATTTTAGTCATGAGATCTAGTCGAAAAGTATACCTCCTCTAATTTTGTATGATTTACCATATTAATGAACAAAAAAAGGTCCATTTGGAAAAGGTGCACTCGAAGTGCGGCCCCCTTGCAGATTGGAAGTGGAAGAAACAACCAACATATTTTGTCCTTGGGAAAAAGGATTTTTCAATATATAAGGTTGTTGAAACTTAATAAGGCTTTGGGATTCTTCCATCCATGGGAGTTGATGAATAAGGTGATCACCCCCACAAATATTGCATGCAAATTTCAACTTCATCTTTTCATTATTTCCCCCCTCAACATTCTTACTAGCCTTTTTATCATTACCCACACTACCCTTCTTTCCCTTTTCTTTCTTTTTCTCTTTGGGATTTTTCAATATAGAAGGTTGTTGCAACTTAATCAGTCGTTGGGATTCTTCCATCAGTGGGAATTGATTAATAAGGTGATCACCCCCACAAATATTGCATGTGAATTTCACCTTCATCTTTTCATTCTTTCCCCCCTCAACATTCTTATGAGCCTTTTTATCGTTACCCACACTACCCTTCTTTCCCTTGTCTTTCTTTTTCTCTCTTGGATTTTGAGTACCCTTTTGAGTCTTCGATTTCATAGTCTGTACATCTGAGGATTGGGTGGTAGGGGTGGTCGAGCTAGGGGTCGGACCTACGCCACTTTGCTAAATAAACTAACGCTACATCTAGCTAGAGATCAGATCTATGACTTTACTTTGTGAGGAATCAACAATACCATCGACATGTGGTCCTGATTTTGGTTTTGACAAGTCGATAGTCGACTGTGATGCATTGGGTATGATCTCATAGAGAATACCTGATTGGTAGTAAATTAAATCCAACTGTTGTGCTCGAAATATTGATTGTTCTTCTATAACGACCACTGAAGTTGCAACATCCTTAGAGATATAAGGAAGTAACGACCTTAAGAACCATTCTAAGAGAAATTCTAACGATACTGTGGCTTTTATAAATCTCTTTCGTCTCCTCCATTCTTGAGTATGATCAGAAATGTGGGTAGCTTTATCTTGTTCAAATTTATCTAAAAGTTCTATACCAACAACATACTAGACATGGAATTGGAAGTGATTGAATAAAAACATGTCTACATAACCAAACGTTACGTACTTCAACCTCTTCAATTCTATATACCATTTAGTGGCACCCCAAGTGAGGGTGCATTGGGAAATTTTTAACTGGATTAAGTCACCGTTCAACAAATTAGACGAGCACATAAGTGAAATATTTTTACATGATCCAGAGGGTATTCACCATTGTTTTCTCCAAACTTTGGTATATCAGAAGGTAGCTTGGTGGGGGCTACATGCCATCTCGAGTCATGACGAATTGGGTCATTCATCAAATTTGATAAATATGGAAAATGAAGAGTTTCCAAAAAGGGTCATCTGGGCTACGACACCAATTGATTGGTAGCCTGAAAATAAGGTCCAATATTAAAATTGGCACGGGGTTTCTAGGAAGAGTTTGAGAATAAGACATAGCCTTGGGTAAAAACTTGGTTCTGGTTAAACGAAAAAAAACTCCCACCTATATTAATCCTGAAAGGAAAAACAATGTTTCCCCCTGCAGACCCTCCTTGTGAGTGAAGACCTCCATGCATGGGGTTCCAATGTTTGGGAAAGGGGTTTCTCCCCGTCGACATCCCGTGAGAAGGGAAAGATCCTTGCATGGGATTCAACTGGGCTTGGAAGGGGTTGCCCCATGCTGACACTGTAGACGTGGAGAAAGGATTACTCCTGAACCCACCATATAATGTGAATCGGGTCGAGGTGGATGGCATGCTAGTAGATTGGAATCCTTTATTTACTCAAAAAGGTTGCAAATGAAATTAGATGGTGTTTTGACGGACTCAACAGAAAAATAATTAAGAATAGAAATGCAAGATGTAGTTTCTTCACTGAAAAATGAGTGTAACAATGCTTAAAATCAATGAAAACAAACTCTTTCTTTTATACTCTTTTCAAAAATGAAAACAATGTATTTTTTATTGTTTGCTATACCTCAAATCACTTTGCAATGAAAACCAAAAATGCTCTTTGAATAACAATATAAAATAGACTGAGAAAGAGATTTGGAGATGGGATTTCTTTTCTTTTATAAAAGGATACTATAACTGAAACCAATAACTATCAAAGCAAACAAAATGAATAAAGACCTAAGTGCTAGTAACAAAATTATTTTCTTGAAAATTTTAGAGGCAAGGGAACAAAAGAAGAATGACCAACAACCAAGTTATTTTTTATTTTCTATTACTAAAAAGAAACGAAATGCAACTACGATGCAAGTTTTATATTTTCCCTTTATGAACAAAGGAAATAAGGTAAATAGAAAGAAAACAATCGATAATTACTGGAATACATCGATCAAGTGGAAACTAAATCCAGCCACACAAAACTAACCTTTCGACGCACCTAAAGAACCTTAAAAGAAAAATACTAACATAATAAAGAGAAATAAGTTTTTAGCATGATTTCCAAGTTTTCATAGATTTAACACAGTAATAAAAAACAAAAGCAAAAAAAGAAGGCTCAGAACATATTGGAAATCCAACTTAGATCTTCCCAAGACTCAAAGAATAGCCTAAAAACCAAGTTCTCAAAAAGATACGCGATTGTATACACAGTGAATAGAGTATACATGCTATTCAAACCAAGTAAATTCATGTATATACGTGATTCAAGTAAAGACAAAGTGCATATGGTTCAACAAAACTCAAATAAAGAGATTGAAAATCCAAGGGGAAGCTTCCAAAAACTTGGGGAAAGTTTCTGAGATGGAAATTACTTTGAGAGAATTCCCAGAAAAAAGAAAACCATAAAAATCAAGAAACCACAAGAACCCTAAGACCGACCCAAACTATGAGAAATCCTCACCAGTATGGTCACCATTTTTGTTACGATAGTTTTACCGTGTGACCTTGGGTCTGTGTTACAACAGAGCCTAATTGGTCTTAAAAGACATAAACTACCCTCCCACACACAAAATTATAATAAAATAACTACTTGGAAGAGAGAATAAAAGACCTCACACCTTGTATCCAAACGTTCTATGTAGTTCCTTGCTCTCGACCTTTGACTTTCTCTTGATCTCTGCTAGCTACAAACTACAAAAGAATATCAAGTCTATGCCACAAAAAAGTAGTTATGGATACAAGTTATACATGCAATGTGCAAATTAAAATATGTAAGGAAAGTTAACATATATAAATAGATTGAACAAAATTACACATATATGGAGGGAAATATAACTGTTTTATTGAAACAATATAAGTAGGTAGTTACAACCTGAATCTAATCGTCGACACTACCTAGAAGCCAACTACTCGGGTTCCTACATTGGAACCTTCAAGCACCAAATCAACAAATTGGTTCTTCCTCGAATGAACCATAAGGGATTGGAGGAAACCCCATGATCATATATGAGAGAGGAAGGAATGTTGGAAAATAAGTTTCCGGATCATGGGGCACTACTCAAAGGTTCAGGGAATAGGGAAGCTAGAAAATCGTCAACATAATATTGCACCAAGGTTGTCTCTCCTCATCCATACCCCCATAGGTGCTTATATAGCATCCTAAAGAGGTTGATATGGTTATATTCCATTGTGTACGGTCTAAAGGAAGTTTGGGAGTGAGCCAAACCAAAACCCCTACCCGAAAATGTGGAATATTTTTATTTTTTCACAAAATTGAGGGTACATGTGATTTGTACACTAGAAAATAACATATATATGTGATTTTCGCATGGATGCATATAATATGGAAACAAAATTTTTGTTTTTAAATGATTCTAATGAAGGAGAATGGGATTTAGGTTTGCAATCTAGGTAATGGACTAGGCCATCTCACAAATGCAATTTGTGGTATAACAAGAAAACCCCTAGATTCAGAGATCTACACATAAAGAATTTTCTGAGCAATGGAATCAGGGGAGAGGGGTGACCCTATTTGTAATTTGGTGTCAAGAGTCCAACATAATCAATGGTTTATACATCTAATTCTCGACCAGATTTTTATGACAAGTTGAAAATCTTCTTGAAAGCATGCATTTAAGTATGCATTCTACATTTTGCTTTGTTTTCAAATTGTATACATTTTTTCCTCAAAATAAAATTCATGCCACCCTCAAGCCCACAAGTGAGGATGAGATCAATGGTACCTTGCTAGCCCCCATTAAAAATCGACTCACGAAGAGCCGAATCAACAATCAAATTATGAAGAGAAAACATGTCACAAGAATATTTGAACTAATGTGGAGAGTATAATAAATTTTTCTCTCAACCAACCATGCTAGACTCAATTGACATTATTTTCTAATTGATAGAAAATATATACAGTTATCTTAAAATAGACATATTCTAAGTCTTAAAAGGGTGTTTATGAATCAATTTGAAAAAAGTTATGGATTTCTCTTCATGAGTTGCAAGAACTCCTAAAAATGAGCATCTCTTTTTGCAACAATATTTTTCAAGGCACTCCCATACCTATGAAACATGCAATCTATAGTATAACACATAACAGGGAGACACATGTTCATGTTATTGCAAAAAATGAAGGAACTCTTTTGGATCACACTTGGAGTTCAGGGAAACAATGGCATCAAGATGCAAATTGTTTCCTCCCATCCGCTGGTGGTCCCGCCACCTTGTCCAATTCCACATGAGTTAATCCACCGCCACACCCTATTAGCCTCTACGATTTCACCCGCAACACAAGTTCAAACACAAACTTCCCTCCATCACTGACGACTACCCTGTTCTGCACTAATATCCCTTACTCCAGCCTCGATATAATCTAAGATCAATCGTCACCCAATATAATATGAGATCGAATGTCAATGAAATCAAAAAGACAGACTAACATCGGTTGTTGGGATGCATCTACATAGGTTCAAACCATGTTGTCAACACATTCTCTTTTATAGTTTTTTTCATAATCCAATAGTTGTTGGTTAATTTTTTGGTCATCGTGTCCTGTCTTTGGTTCAACTAGTGCCCGTGATTACATTATTAGTCATGGGTTCCTTATTTATCTCTATTTTTCTAAAATAAAATGGCAGAAGTTTCCAATGCTAAAGTAGAATGTCCC
>SNQJ01S0050308.1:25612-46717 GCA_010110895.2 Picea sitchensis | reverse complement strand
TGCTCCAAGTGGCCGCGTTGGCTGGGGTCGTGGATGTTTCCCCGTAGGGGTTTTACCACGTGAAAACATCGGTGTGTTGATCTTTGATCTGGTTATGTGAGTGGTTACTGAAGGTGTTCATCCTCTATTGGAATACCTGTGTTGTCGAACATCCCTTTGGTACAATTGCTATGGGAGCATGGTTATCACACCCTAAACCAAGTTGCTGATCAAAATCAAACCACATTGTGGAGACAAGGATGGTTGTCGGCAAATTGTTTGGAACTTGGGGAAGAATGGAGAAATGCATGGACGCATTATGTACTCAATTTGCAACAATCACATGTTCGTATTCGAGATCAAGGGGAGTTAGATGGTTTTGAATTTCTCAGCATCAGGTGTTTACACACCTAAATTGGGATAACATTTACTTAAATTTTGATGCTAACCAAAGGGAAGAAGTATGGTGATAGAAAAGACTTTGGAAGTTAAAATGTCCAACAAAGGCACGAGTTTTTATGTGGTGTCTTCTCAAAAACAAGGCACTAACATGGGATAACATCCAAAAAAGGAAGAGACAAATACTCATTTAATCTTGAATTGTCCCTTCATTGTTGGGGTTTGGAGGGAAATAGTAAAGTTGACAGGTCGGGCATTGATTTGGCAAGGTCAAAGCATTGATGAAGGACGTAAACTGTGGCTAGCAAATCTGATCCATAAATCTTTTGAAGTCCTACCATTGTTAGTGGCTTGGGGGATTTCGCTTGCACATAACCATTGCATCTTTTAGGATAGATCAACCTCCCCCATGGTGATTGTGGTAAAATGTTTGAGCATGTTAACTTTCTTTCCATGGGAAAAGGGCACGTTGAGGACTAGGAATCTGATCCCAAAAATTATCAACAAACTCATCCCTAGGCCTTCTTCGACGGGGCCTCACAAGGGAACCTAAGACGTTGTGCAAGTGGTGCAACTCTACCCTTATATGAAACACATATATACAAACTCAAGATGGGTCTCTGCCCTGGCACAAACAAACGCTAAAACTCCTATTGTTGCGCCTTGGAAAAGAATGTAACTCACAAGTTTATGGAAACTCTTTGAATGTGATAAATTAGGTGAATAAAGATCATAGATGTGTTGACATTCTTTTAATACCACTGTTGGAAGAAATACAATATTTGGTCAGAAATTATGGCACTTTTATTCTTACACATATCTACAAGCACTACAACAAAGTGGCCAACTAGCTATCAAAAGCGGGGATTGTGATAGACTATGGAACCTGGCACATTGAAGAGGACGCAAGCGGCCAACACCTTGAATATTTTCATCCTCCATTTCACGAAGAAGTTGGTCTTTGAAGAAGATTCCTTAATATCAGTTTTTTTTTGGGTGTATATATGGATACATGATACAGTTTATCTACTAGACATTTTATATGAAGAAGCAATAGACGATGCTAGGATAAAGTAGCAGAGGATCAAAGAACAACTTTTTGGCACATCTTTACAAACTAATGAGGCAAATCTGGAAGACTGGAAACTATGTGTTTATAATTTTGCAAAACATATAAAAGATAAAGTGGGCATAGAATGGATGAGAAACTTTGTGATTGTAAAAATATAATTTTTAGGATATTAAACATTTTCAACAGAAACAGGGTTTTATGCACCAATGCTTTGATCAACAAGCATCTACAAAATGTAATTTTGCTTTTTAAAAGTAATAAAATTACGCTTTTTTTCAAAGCAAAAAAAAATAAAAACGAAACCCATAATTTGTGTATTAAATTCAATGTTCATTTTATATGAATGAAAAAATTGAATGCATCTACCACAAAACAAATAATGTCATATTAGCTAGAAATCATGGCAACCTAATATTGAATGCTTCCTTTGTTTACAAATTTAACTTAGCTTGATGTCGTCATTCAGTGAATTGACTATACAAAGGACTCTCTTCCTCCCTTCAATTAAGTCAAATTTATACCTAATGTATAAAGGAGAGATTGTCGCCTTTAAGGTAATGATGGGTGTTTCATTGGTCTTGGACAAAGTAAGAGTTGCAATAATGTTGTTTCCACCTTTGGTCTTGGACAAAGAGTTAGTTTTCATAAGATAAGTACAATTCTATAAGGCACGAAAGATGTTTAAAATATGATCTCAAACACTTAGCCAACACAAGATTTCAACCTTCTATAGTTATTCACCAATCAAGCAAGGATACTACATGCATTTACTGTAACTATGAGCAGAAATACAAGAGACTAAGCAATCTGAAAATTACAGCAGCGAAAAAATAAATAAACAACAAAACATTTACCACATTGAACACATGAAATTTATGGGCAATGCCCCTAGAAAAACCCACAAGGGAAAAACCAGTCTAGGAGAGATTTTTCTTATTGAGCTCTTAGGAAAATTACGAGTTTTACGGCAGAAACATTATCAACATAAAATGCACAACAATAACACCAGCAGACCTCCTCGAAATTTATGCCAAAGACCCTCAAAAAAATGCACTTGATTTCTACCTTGAAATCCATGTCATTATTTATGTTGTACAGCTGTAGTGTACGTCCTCCTTTTGGCAGCAAATATGTCCTCAATTTCTATGCTTAACAATTGCACCTAGTTGTATGAATTTGTCTCCTAGCGCCTTGGAAATCGTGCCTATCTTCAGTAGAAAGGTTGTCTCTATTTCAGTACCAAACACTAATTGTTGCCTCTTTTCCTCCTTAGGATCTCCCCTCCTTGGGATTCGTGCATCTCCCTTGGCTGCTACTATTTCCTCTAGCTTGACTCTCTAGGAAATTGTGTCTCTTCAACTTCCTCTCTCTCTCCTCAAAAGGTGTTCCCCATCTCTCTAGTGTTATTTGTATTACTCATTAATAAGTAACTCCTCTAACCCTTGGTCTCCCTTGAGTGACTCTTCACCTTCCCTTGATATCAAGGGTCACGACTTAATCTTTTGTTGAGTTCACTTAAATCACTTAAGTGACCCACTTTTCATAAAGTCTCATTTACTCATTAAATATTAAAAGGCTCAACTTGACTTTATAAAATCACTTTATAGTCACTTTATTGAATCACTTCATAAATTCACTAGAGAGATTTATTTGCTCGGACTCCTACCTAGGCGCAATAAATGCAAAAGTACCACCGAGCTACCAAAATCTAACAAGGTATTGATTACAGATTTTTTCCAATCTTAACTTCATGTTGTGTTTGCCTCCCTATTGTTACAAGTTTCATAGATGTCCAAGTACAATGAGTTTCTCATTGAGTATGTGTGTCAAGGTTGGAACAAGTTTCATAGATGATCCTCAAGAACAATGAGTTTCTCATTGAGAATATGTTTCAAGTATTGGAACAAATTTATTTGCCGAAGGTTTAAACAATACACAACCATTTTTTCTTAGTTTATTCAATGTATATCGATGAACACCTTGACCAACAATGCTTCAAGGACAATATGTGCAACATATTGTAAAATAGCAACGAAACCTGAAATATTTGATGAACCAACATGAAAGCTAACATTGCATATCAATCCCCATTGTCCTCACATTTCAAGATTAAATACTATGTTGGTCCAAATATGTTAGAAATGTATAGTTCATTAGTATCATATTGCTTTGTAAATAACACGCAAATGTTTACATTGTACAATATACTAGTGAACCTAGTCATTCTATCATGTCACATAACTTCAAGTAGAAAGTATTAATAGTTTCTCCACTTTATATTACTCAAATGTAGCTTCATTCGTTATAATAATGTTTTGAAAGTTTATGTATAGAGATGCCTACATACAAGACAAAAATCCCAACAATATTCAATGTTGTTGGCAGTTGTTTGTTTCATATTTTATATGTAAATCTCAATATTTAAAGGTGTTATCTACGGTTAAAATATATTAAATCCTACTAAGAAATAATAAACTCGAAAACGTGTTATTAGAAGTTAATGACATTATAGTTGACATGGTAGCTATACCAGAGTAGATTCATCTTAACTCTGGATTATTAAACACTTAGAGGGATTAAAAAACAATTGACATGCAAATTTCTCGATGTTTAAAAGATCACGAGTTAAGATGGATATATGCTAGTGTTAGTGTGTGTGTGTGTAATGCTTGGTATCTGCAGCTCATTGTTGCCACTGTGGGTTGATAAAAACATAGAGGAATCATTGCAAATAAAATTGACCAAGTTTCCTCATCTTCCAATAGTTGATATGATTGTGTTTTTAGTGTTGTTTATACATATAAAGATTCTCCATGAATATTTATTAGTCCCCATTAAATTTATTATTACTATATTTTTAGCTTTGTATAACATATTATATTGAACCGACATGCTGACATCGGCATCATGAATAGACAGGACAGATGTCACAATGTGATGAAAGTTACGATCTCTTCAATACTGGGCTGTAAAATGCACCTCGCTTCTCTCTGCAACAAGATATCACACATCTTCTTTACCTCATTCTGTCTTAGAAATAATTCATGAAACCAAAACCACTTACTGTCTGCATAAAACTCACAACTGTGCAACTATCACTGGCCTATTTTGTAAGGAGAAAAAGGGATTATGCTGAAGAAGATCGAAGGTTATCAAAAAACTAATGTAAAATAATCGGCATAGAAATAAGTGGAATCAGCTATGAAGCAATAGAAGAACCGGGATGAATCGTCGCCATCATTTAAGGCACACCAACTATACAGAAACTAGCCATAACACCGTGGGTCTCCATAACATTTTCCCCGAGCCATAGAGTATTTTGACTTCAGAGGTCAAATTTATTATTTAGGAAAGAGTTGAATTCCGTTATAATTTATTAAACCAGTGGAAAGTCTCACAGTATTTCATGAAAATTTATCTAATATGAAAGTCTCTGGCATCAACCATCGACCAGTAGGTTTCTAAAAAGAGCTGCCTGTTTGGTAGTGTTACTGGATCACTGATTATGCCTACTTCAAGAATCAGATTTCGGGAATCCAAATTCACAGCCTACAGGACGTTGGATGACCTTTAAACATCAAAAGAGTTTCCCATCACCATACCTTTCTACTCTCTTTGGATTCAATACAACCTTTGCTTTTTTACTAATTTCAGATGGCCTTTTCTTATTTACATTAGTCAATGCAGTGATAGACTACAAAAAACTCAGAACAGTGCCATTTAGGGTCTTCTAAAAACTTGATTATAAAACAACAGAGACGAGGCTGCCTTTCTATGTAATCTATGTTCATCATCTTTGCAATGCGCCTGACTCAAAACACTTGATTTGATTTAATAACCCATGTAAGTCACACTGTTACAAACTTAAAATATATTCCAAAACTCAGAAAATTATTTATCTTAGATAACTAGATAAATTAAAGCCATTCTACAAGTTAGAACTGCAATATTTAACTCGTAACAGTAGATAAATGGCCAATTCCAACTGACAGTTTTTACAGGGTAGTTAAGATAGAAAACCTCTCGCCATCAGCTCCTGAGATGAGATTAATTTCACATATTTTGTTAGCCTCAGTGTTAAAGGTACCTCAAGAAGATGTGTGAGTTGATATTTAAAGTTCAAAATCCAAATCGCAAGAATTAGGTCAGAGCCCTTGTTACAAAACTCGGCCTAGTTATCAAGTACTCCCGAGTCAAACTCTGACGCACAAGTACTCGCCAAGTCTTTCATGGATTGGCAAATTTGAATCGCGAGCCCGACAAAAAACTCAGTGGGCACCTTATTATATAACCCAAACAAGAAAAAAATCGCCATTCTGCCCAGAAAAATTAGCTGAGTTTTTACCTAGTGTAATTCAAACTCTTACTCTCTGGCCTCGCCAAGCCGAGTTTTCTAACCCTGCTCAGAACACAGCATGCCCTTTCAATGGACAGCCACTGTATTTTAATGTGAGTAATCAGTCAAACAGATTCCCTGAACAGCGATTGCAACATCTTGCAAAATCCTTCCCCTTTAATTAATCATCTGTTTTTTCCTTTGCTCTCCTCAATACGAACAAGAGCTAATATATTGATAGCAAACTAAAAGAGGAATGAAGTGATGAAAAGCTAATATATCAGGCATTTTCATACTTCATATAGGCTTAAGTATGCATATATCAAATACAGATCACCTGCCACAACATATCGGACAAATTTTGAAGTGCTGCTTAAAATGTTCAGTTGTGGCCCATGGTCAAGGCCCGAGACACTAAAAACCGTATTTACATCAGTTTTACCAACATTGTGTTGGCGAAAATATCGCCGAGGGTCCAAAAACGAAAATATCGGCAACATCGGGGAAAATATCGGAAAATGTCACAAGAATGAAAAAAAATACAAAAATATTCATTTTTTTCAATTTTTTAAATATCTAAAGCATCAACAACATCAAATAAATGCATTTCCACATAAATAGGAAAAGAGAACTGATATATAAGATGTCTAGTAAAGTCGAATACATCACAGATCAACATTGAATCATGTCCTGAATCTAAAGCCTCAAAATATCATCAATAAATATAATAAATGCATCTCATCATCATGAGTCATCTACAATGAATCAGATAAATAAACTAATGATTCCCTCTGCCCCTTTTACGAGCAAAGGTATTGGCTCTAGAAATGGATTTTCCTTTAGATGAAGAAGGCCCTGGGGTTGGCATTGGACTCTAATGTCTTGTAGAAGAAACAGGAGCTAAACTTTGGTGTCCTCTACTGGTGATACTGCCAAGTACAACTCGCTCTATCGAAGACCGTGAAGATATATTTGTGTGCATCCATATGAATCCAAACCATTATACACAAATATGCAAAGTTTCTCATGTAAATAGCAAATATGGGTGATAGCACCGAGAGCAATCCATCTCTGAACCAAAATACATCAACAAAGAGGTTGTAAATGGCCTCTAGAGTAAAAAAAAAATCATGCTACAACAAATAACTACATATCATCAAAATCATTGCCTATATTAGGATCCCCATCATCAGTGTCACCCTATAAGCATTAAAATAAGATAGAAAAAGCTTAACATGCCTAATAAGTGATTTTACTTGAGTGAAGGGTACATTTTTACTAGGGTCATGACAGAAGAGTTCAACAATCAATGCCACCAACATCAAGGTACATAGAGGGCTTGGTGCTCTTGACTAAATGCCAGTTCCATACCCTCGTACATGATAGAATCTAGTGGAAATGTTGCAATACTGCCAATCTTGAAAACCATTAAGTCTGCTGAATTTTGAATGGGACCTAAAATTCTACTTTCTCCATGTGAAGTCCAATGAGATTGGAACCACTCTCAAACATCCTGAAACAATTAATGGTAATGTTAAAAATTTAAGTAAAAGGATGAAAGTGACAGAGAATGTCACTTTCATCCTTTTACTTTAAGAATTTAATATTACCATTAATTAGTAGATTGCTAGCCACTTTCTGTTTGCAAAATGACAGAAAAAAAAACAAATTTTTCGGCTCTTGCTCGCCTCTTGCTGCTTTGCTCTCCAAACCCCACACTCAGTTTGCAAAATGACACTTTAAAACCCAAAAATCAGCTTTTAATCTGTGACCGTCTGCAGCCCAACAACATTATACATCGACTCGCACTACTTTCGAAAATATCACGATATTATCACCGGAGGAAAATATCGCGATATTTTCGGGCGATAATATCACCGACCCTCAAAAAGGCGATAATATCGCAATGTTCGTAACACTGATTTACATTAACCTAGATTCAGATACAGCTCTGAGACATTAAAAACTGTGTTTACATTAACCTAGACTCAGATACAGCTCGGCACAAACATACTGGACAGTTTCAAGTGCTGCAGCCTGCTTAAGATGTTCAGTCATGGCCCATGGTATGGCCTGAAAAGATAAAAACTATCTTTACATTAACAAAAATTCAGAATCAAGGACTTGGACTGCATCAATGAGAATAGACATCAAACTATTGAGCTTAATCAAGGTCTTTACCCCTGAATTGCAGGGAAAAATCTGGGATGTCTTCTCAACTATTTCACAGAACAGCTTGTTGCCAAGGATAAAAGGTTTAGGTCCTGAACCAAATTAATATATTAATCATCACCCACTTTCTCTTTCAAAATCTCCCATCCTTTGTACCTACTGGCTACATGGCTCCTCAAATCAAATGGTTAATTACTGCAGCATGGCACTCATGAACAAGTTGTTCAGAGGAAATATCTGTGTTAAATTTATACTTACTTTTAATTTGTAGGGCACTTCAGGGTCAAAAGGTTCTATTTTGGTGTGTCTCAAGTAAGTCTTGCCGAAAAGCAAAAGATAAAAGAAATAAGATTGTTAAAAACAATGATCAATTAAATTTTCCTTGTTACTAAATAGATTCTTATATGGTGGGAAGGCTCTGATGTGATTTCATATTGCAAAGAGATATAGGGTTAGATCAAAATTTATTTCCCTCAACGTGGCATCGACTGCTTTTGGGTTTAGCAGAGCTCGCACAGGCCTGAGCCTGTGGCCTTACACCTCTGTCATAAGGTCACAAGGGGCCGTTTAAATGGCCACCTCACCCCCTGAAACTGCCATTTTAGCAATTATGCAAAGAGACATCAATCCAGGAGCTGGGCAGCATGGTTCCTCCCAAGGCCCCATGGAAGCTCATCCCGAATGCCATACACAAGGTAATGAAATTGACCTTGATGAATCAACCATTGATATTCAAGACTATGAGTATTATTCTGTTTGTGATAATCTAAAAAAACACACACTGCTAGGTTATTTTGTGGCTCATATCCCACCAGATGTGATTAAAACCTAGGCCAAGCAGGCATGGGGACCCCATGGATGGATCTGCAGTCATCTGTAGCCTGCCTAAGGGACTTTTTCTGTTCTCCTTTGAAAATGAAAAGCATTTTCATGAAGTCATATCCCATGACCCCTGAATGTGTTAAAACATTGTTGAGATTTATATGGGTCAATAGAGGAATCAATGGAACCAAATCTAACCCAAATTCTGAAATAGCCTCCCCACAGACACTAGAGAGAGATAGGTCTAGTGTGCTTGAGAGAAAGTGCAAAAGCCAAGCACAAATGCTGAAAACAGAAATACACATGTGTGCCTAAGAGAAAAATGCCAGTCACAAGAGAGAACACCAAAATTAAGTGCCCTTAGGCTTATACGACTTTGTATTTCAGATCAAGAAGATCAGAAGATGAGATGATACAAATGAAAGCTTGAGTTGTGTATCTATACACAACTCAAATTAGGCATCCCTTCAAAAGGGTGTTGTGGGCCCACAAAACAAGGCAACATACCGTAAGAGGGTTATTGAGCTTACATATCAAGTTCGATTAGGTCAGCCTTAACCATACCTAGTAATACAATAAAAGAATAAAATATGACCTTAGCCATAATTACAAATTTACAAGTACATAATGATGCATATGAATGGATCATGATCACATGTACAAATTACACCAATAATTCCAAGAAACACCTAAAATTGTTTTGCGGAATGGAATGAAGAGTTTTCCATTGAAGAAGACACCAAATTGTATTGTCTAGTTTCAATGGAATTCCCAGGGCTCCCTATTCGATTTTGGGCCTTTCTAGAACAAATCTCCACGCCAATTCGTAGCTTCATATGCCATGAGATGGCTCAATGCTTTACCTTGTGCCATCAGAGGAAGATTTGTCTTAGGATTGACATTTCAAAAGATCTAAAGAATTTATGTACATATGGGGTGGGGGGGTGTAAGAGTTATTTGACAGCTAGTGTGATACATCAATCTCCCCAACCCCTACTTTAGGCACTAAAATCCCCACCATAGAAAGCAAGATTTCCCCTGTAAGTGAAATCTGAGACCCCTACTCCCCCAGCCAATGGAACAAGTCAAGCCCCTTGACTCTTGTCATAGACAGACAACGAGGGATAGACTAAAGTTGTTGGAAAAGGGATGGCACCTAGACCCAACAGATCCAGATAGCTCCTTGGGCTCAAAAAAAATTCACAACTCCACATACCACTCCAAGTCCAACTCAAGAGAAGCATGCAAGTTCTATGGCGGTCAAAGACCCACCTAATAGCTCCCAAACTACTACTCTACAAGGGGGTTGGGGGTTGTTGAGCTCAGTAGCCATCTTCACAATTGGATGCTTCTTAAACAACAAAAAGTGATGATAACTACAAAAAGCCCAAAAACAAAGTTTAAATGATTATTTCCCGCCCCAAATGCAAAGTGTATATTCTCCCAACCCTTTTGATGCCTTATTAAGGAGTTAAAAGTGAGAAGACGATGGATTTTCTTCTTGAAAGTTCCTAATGAAGATAGTATCGTGGAACATATGAGGGCTCACTGACCCCTGTCACAAATCCATGGTTTGAAGTAAGAAATGTTATTTCTAAGTTTGATATTTTGTGTTCACAAGTTAAAATTACTAGATTTTTGCTTAAATCGACTCTTCACATAATATGGCCAAATTTTGTTGTTTTTTCACTAACCATGATGAAGGCAAAGGCATAGTCATAACCCTAATCTCATCTAGTTGGGTAGACACCATTATCCAACACGAGTCAAACATGACAAATCATGTTGTTTGGGTTTTGTTTGATTTCAAGGGCCATGTACTAGGCTTGACCAACATATATGCACCAAATGATGCTCATGAGAGAGTAGCCTTATGGGACTAGCTAACCGAGGAGCTTTTGGAGGCATGCTAGTTATTTTGTGGTGACCTCAACAATGTAAAGACATAAGAAGACAAGGAGGGCCTTCTACGTGCTCCTATGCCTCCAAGGGAACAGAAGCACTAGAACAACCTTAAACTCAAGCTCAATCTTTATGACCTTAATAAATTTTGCCACAAAGACTCCACTATACTGTTTTTCACCTAGTCAAATTAGAAGGCAACAAGCAAGTCCTAGAAAGATTGGACATAGCCATGTTATATAAACAAAGAATCTTTTTATTTTTCTTTAAGCATGATGGTGGAAATTTGATTCAAGTGTAGGAAGGATTCACCCTATTTGATCACCAATTAATTCTTTTTCCATCCCTTGGGGCCTCCACAAGCTCGATCTACACAATATGTAGTTCATACCAAACACATCCCACTTGAAACATGATTCATCTGTTGAAACTATCAAATGAGATTGGATTTTGATCCCCTGTCCCTGGGGGGATAAAAGTTGGATTCTCTAGTGGGAGGACACCATTAAAAGGGTCACTATCTTTTTGAGGGGCTACATCAGGCAATTGGTGCCAATCAAGATAAGGAAACAAAAAGCAATGAACTAGAATAAGTGTCAAGACTCAAGGATGTTGTAACTTAACCATTTTATTGAGCACCTTCAGGATAGGGCAACTAAGCTAAGACACTCGTTGAAGGTAGAGGAAACATACAGAGCAAAAGGAGCACAAATCAAAGCTCGATTGCACTGGCTAGAGACTAGAAGCAAGCCAACCAAGTTCCTTCTTCACAACCCTCACCTTCAAAGAAGCAATGGAGCACATTAAGGCTTTCAATATAGAGGAAGGAAAAATAACCAACCAAGTGAATATAAAAAAGGAGTTCGCCAATCATTATCAAATGGTTTTCAATCTCAAGGTATGATGGAGGAAAGAAAGGTGGCCATGTAATCATATATCATTGCATTCCCCCCAAAAAAGAAATAATAATAGTAGTCGACATGCAAGCACCATCAAGGGTTAGATAAGATAAGATAAGATAATTTTATTAATATCCAGCTAATGACCACAAAAATAGGTCAAAGGGACTGTTGAGTACAATGATGTCATTACAAAACAGGAGTATCGAAAGGTCTCCTATCAAGGCAAGATGCAGAAAGTAAAATGAAATAAGGTAAAGTCGTAGAGAGTGAGATCTATGCTGAGACATGAAGAACCCTCGACCCCGAGCCCAGAGACCTGCTCAGATGAGGAGATGTACTATAGGAGAAGATCCAGGAACGAGAGGAACCAGAGATGATGAAATAGGTCATTCATGGAATGGACCCATCTCTTCTACCATCCAAGGCCGAGTGAAGGAAACTGAGTATAATAGGATGTCCAGAGGAGGAACTAGTGGGATGCTTGAATCGTCCACAACATTGTTGACTGGAAAAGGTAGTACCTCGATAAGGCCTGGGGGATCTCGTTTGTCTCCTGGGAAGGGATCTAGTCAAGTCATGTTGCTAAAATCGTGTGGGATGGAGAAAGGTCCCACGAGTCCGCATTGATCTAGAGTCCAGAGCTATGCTAGTGTCAGTTTGTCTCTTAGTGCCCCTACCAAAAGGTAGTACTGTGAAGAAGGAGGTGATCCACCGAATAAGGTCTGGTCAAGGCTGAACAGTATGGTATCGAAACCTGAGGGCCTCCTAAAGTATAAAGCTAAGCACTGTTGATCAAGATAGTTAAGAAGCCAATGAGGGTTTGAGCCCCCCTGAATAAGCAATGAAACTGCCCCCTGATCTCATAGTAGATGGGGCAGCAGAAGATTAAGTGCTCGTCGATCTCGACCTCTTGTAGTTGGCATAGCTGATAGATCCTGCCTGGTCGATCGATCTAGTGGTTTGTCTCAACTAGAAATCTATGGGAGCCCACTTTGAACTGGCCTAGCGAAATCCGGAGAGCATGTGCCCAGTGGTGGAGTGTATAATGTGGTCAAACGATGAACCCGTCCCTAAGCCCCAAGAAAGCCCGATCCGAATTATTTTCAGCACGAAATGAGAGCGGAGATATAATAGAGAAATGCATAGAGATATTGCAGATATTCAATAATATAACAGAAATGTATCAGAGATGCAACCATAAACACAGATCTACAGTAATACACAATTTCTATTAATCAGAGAAATGTACAGAGACTGTAAAAATACAGAGTGAAACACTCGCTAGAATGGTGGCAGCTTATCTCTTAGAAGAGATGTGACGGCTACTCGCATTCGCAAGAAGATCATTACAATAAGGCTCGGAAGGCCCTTTTACAATAGACGGGAATGCCAAAAGTCCTAGACATCCAAAAACCTAACCCTAGGAGATGAAGCGCCAAAAGTCATGTGGGACCCGTTTGGGTAAGTGAGTACATCAACTTCCCGGGGTCGTAACTTTTGCATACGATCTTCGTTTTAGGCGTGTGATAGCTCGTTGGAAAGGTATTGTCGAGGAGATTCATTTTGGGGGCTCAATCATGGGTATTGCCCAGGAGATTCATTTTGGGTTTCAATCATGCCTTCGCTATCATTGAGAACCTCGATCTTAAAAATCCTTCATTTGGACCCTCAAAATGGCCCCGGAAGTTAAAACCCCGCTAAAAATAATAGTAAATTGCCAAAATTAGAAAACTGTTTTGAGCCATTTGGAAAGGTGGGTGGCCAAATTTATCCATTTGGATCAATCCTCCTCCTTAGGAAGCAATGGTCTCCATTGTACTGAGTTCCCGGGGAGAGGGAAAAAGCATTTTGTTAAATCTGCATCTTGCGGAGCTGCTTGTCTTGTTGAGAAGTCGCCTGCTTAGTTTGTGTGGAAATCTGTCAATGAACCCGGTATTGAAGGTTTGACCTTTTAACCAGTCCGCTATTTTAGATAATGTGTGCAGAAGGAATCTTGTGCTTTGCTGCAACCTTGTCGCACCGCTTCTGTTGATAGAAGGTGCTTTGGCCGGGTTGTGGTGTATACAGTGATTCTCCTTATGTTCCCCCTTGGAACAGATTGTGGAGAAGATGAATTTTGTAGTATGAGATACTACCTGCTAAATCGCTAGGTGGGCAGAGTTGAACTACCGGTATCCCTCGTAGAGATGACACCCCCAGAGTAATAATGACACTACGGATCGACCTATAGATAGCATGGCGCTTCCACATATATGGTCAGCCCAAGAGAACATCACAGACATCCATTGGGGCAACATCACATAATACCTCATCCTTTGAAGGGTTGGATGTCAGATGGACAATCGAATAACGCTGGTCAATAATGAAGATCTCGCCCTGCTTAAGCCACCCAATGCTTTATGGTTGCGGGTGTGGTGTTGGTTTCCATTAACCTAACCGCTTGACGACCTCGCTGAGATGAGGTTCTTCCTCGGCTTCCGCTATCAACAATAAAATGCAGTGGGTCCCCTTCACCCACATCTGTGAATGAAAAAGGCCCCTTCCGGATCTGTTGGTTCTTCGGGTTGAATTCGTTATGTCAGCGACAATAGCAAAGGGTCTCGCTAAGGCCGATGATCCGCTTTACCATTTTTTTCAGAATCATATTTTGAATCGTGGTTCGGCTCCTTGTCTTTGATCTTGGCCACCAATGACCGTTTTGAGCTACATTCATCCGTGTTGTGCCAGTGGAAATGCACTATTTTCCCGTGTCCTTCATCTTCTCCCCGCGGACCCTTCTTTCCCTTCGCGTGGGCTTCAATTCAGTTTCGAGACCGCTTTGTTAGGTTGTCTTTGTCATACTTTGTTGTTGTGGATTTGCAGCATCCAAACCCCGTTTACCGTGCTTAAATTTCGTTCGATTTTAACAGCATATCGATAGGGCAACACCGAAAGTGATGAGATGTCCAGAAAATCCATTTCCTCAGCTTTGATGAATCTGTGTAGAGCCCCACGGTATTTCGTAACCAAATGTCGCTCAGTCTTTGATACCCAGTTTGGTGCGAAGGTATGGAAGGTATTGGTGAACCTCGAAACTGCTTTCTACCCCTCTCTTTGCCGCGAGTGGGGTGTGGTCCATCTCTATGTATTGTCTCATATAGTTGCCAACAGGGTAGTAACACCGCTCACCGCATCCACAAAAATCCCAAGTGGGCTCCACCCATATATTCCGTGACCTCCGGTGGAACTTTGATCCCAGTTTCCCACCAATGTTTGACATGGGGAGAGTCTTAAGGAGTGCGAAGGTGATATTTTCCTTGTCTGGAAAAATTATGAACAGAGAAATAACCCTAGCATATTTAACCATTTATCTAGGGCATCCGCATCTATTTGACCTCAAATACGGAAAATCAAAAATTAACCTCGTAGACCTTTGAAAGGCGAGGTGCCTCCCAAAGTGGTTGCTTGATTTGAAGATGCGCATGTTGCTATCATCATGTGCTGAAGGATGTGGGAAAAAATTCTCCATCATTTCGGCCCTCATCGAGAGCTTGCTCAAGCAACAGACCGATAGGATCGCCTCGTTCACGATTTCTTTTCTTCCACCATTGAGGGTTTCTTGCGTGCGAGCCATTAATTTCAAGAGACACTCGAGACCCAATTTGGCGCACTGACCTCATCGAGACATGCACTGAAAACAATCAAGAGCAGCCTGCTCGAATACCACTAATCCGGGATTATTTCTCAACACGTAATGAGAGCTGAGATATAATAAGAAAATGCATAGAGATATTGCAGATATTCACAATATAACAGAAATGTACTAGAGATGCAACCATAAAAACACAGATACAGTAATACACTCCATTTCTACACTGTATGTTTCACGAGACTGTAAAAATACAGAGTGGAAAGACTCGCTAGAATGTGGTGGCAGCTTATCTCCAGAAGAGATGTGACGGCCACCGCATCTTCAAGTAAGCATAGTTGTCATTACAATGAGGCTCGAAGGCTCCTTACAATAAACGGAATGCCAAAGTCCTAGACATCCAAAAACCTAACCCTAGGAGATGAATAAAAGTCATGGGACCCGCTTTGGGTAAGTGAGTACATCAACTCTCGGGGTCATAACTTTTTCATAATGATCTCCTTTTTAGGCGGGTGATAGCTCGTTGAAAAGGTATTGTCGAGGAGATCTATTTTGTGGTTTCCACCATGCCTTCGGCTATTGAGAACCCCATCCTAAAACCTTCATTTGACCCCTCAAATGGCCCCGGAAGTTAAAACCTGCTAAAAATAGTAAATTGCCAAAATGGCCAGAAAATTGTTTTGAGCCATTTGGAAAAGGTGGGTGGCCACCGATATCCACCTGGATCAAAGCCCCAAGAAGTGCTCAGCATAAAAGGCCATCTTTGGGCACAACCCAAAGGGAGGGTTAACCCAAGTGATCTGGATAAATTGCTTGTAAATGTCATCCCTGATGATCTTGTTCAACACATGTCTCGTCGGTAGGAGATGGCTAGACAAATTAACGATGTCCCTGTAGGAGATGGCCAACAATAAGTCACCCCACGAAGACAATTATCCATGTGAATTATATAAAGCCAATTATGACTTTATGGGGTCGAATCTACTACAAGTGTACAAAGAAGCCATGCAGACTCGTATACTTGACAACCACATCAATAAGGGGTTGATCAAATTCATCTTGAGGTCAGGTGAACCCCACTTAATTGACAAAGTGTTTCTATAGCATAAAAACTATCCTATTTTGGTAATTAAGGATAGAAATTTGGCAATAGATAACTTTGTCAAATATTTCTTACAAACTTTTGGCCAAAGCATCACCCTAGGGCTGAAATATATCCTATCAAAAATCATTAGAGTGAAACAAATAAGGTTTATCAGAGGATGATACATTTTGGATAATGTGATTGTTGTTTGAGAAGATATGGAATCGGCCAAAAGCCTAGCCCTCAAGACCCTTTTCATTAAAATACATTTTGTAAAAGCCTACGACAAAGTGAAATGGCTATTCATCATCAACATGCTTAAAGCGCTTGGATTTGGCCCCTATTTTGTTAAAGCAGTAGAAACATTATTCGCATAGGCCACAATTTGTCCTTATATCATTTAGACCAAAGCTAAAGAGATAGGGCTCTTCCAGATAATCGAGCAAGATTGCCCACTCCCCTTGATCCTCTGTGTAATGGCTATTGAAGCCCTTGGTTATCTCCTTCAAAGTAGAATAGCACACGGCCTCATCAAAGGTATTCTTCTCCCCGTTGTAGATGGTTGTCAATGAGTGAATGGTCACTTCACAAATGACTCTTTTCTAAACATCATTGAAGAGAATCAAACTTTAGACAACACAATGGATTGCCTACAAATCTTATGCAAGACTTATGGGTCGAAGTTATAAATGGCCAAATCCCAATGTTATCAGCAAAGTCAAAAGGATGTCCCTAATTTGTTACTAGGCCAAGGATGGGCTTGGTTAGTGTTATCGCAAGATTTGTACTTATGCAAAGCCCCACACAAGACCCCAAATCTTGCGTAACTATGGAAGATCCTACCACTGTCACCTTAGTAAAAACTTCCCTCATTTTAGTGATGGAAGAGGTCCACCACAAGGGAGGCTTCTCTGGTGACCTCAAGGGATCAAAGTAGCAAGTATAGTAGTCAAGCCTACCGGCCCCTCTCTTGATCACCGAAAGATTGGTCTAGGTTAGGGTAGTAGAAGAGGTATGAAGTTGTTTGAGTACATGCTCGGAACAAGAACACTTTACAGCATATATATGATTATTTCCAAGTCCAAACATGTAATTAATACCTCTTTAAGACACTAGACAAGATAAATTGCAATAGCTGTTGTAAATTTGCAGCAGTAAACAATGATATGACAGCAATAAATGATTTACAACAGAAGCAACAATTAATGCTCAGAAATGCAACAATTGACCGTTAAGACTTGGCATACATCCACTAGAATATTATCCAACTGTTAAATGCAATTTTTTAATATGTTAGGCCACCTTTAGAAGAGTGTAAGCAGCAAATTAGAGTCTTATCAGATGGTTGTAGCAAACTTTTCTAACAGCAGCAAATTATCCAATGAGTTTGTCAATGTTTGTGTTAGTTAGGTTAGTTGAATGCTTAAGAGAGTTGAGGGAATGAGTTTGTCAAACAATTCACCATGAAAATGTTTTAAAACCAATGCATTTTAAGGGTTATGGAGTCTCATAACAGCAAATGCAACTAAGCTTGAAACTTGATCTAGTTGCAACCAAGAGGTAGGATTCAATCTCTAAGGTGCTATCACATTAGGGCCTTAGGTATTGAATCTTGAGGAGAAGGATTTCTAGGGTGCAAGCACATTTGGGCCCCAGAAACCGTTTCTCCCTTCTTGTAGGTTCAACTAGGTCAAAATCAAAAGTCTAGGGCTAAAATCCTAAAGTGCTAGCACTTTAGGGCTTTAGGAGTCTAACCCTAGCAAGGATTCTTTCACAAATTTTGGACAAAAATCACCTTGTGAGAGGAAAAAGCACTTATGTTCCTCTCTTAGGGTTTCACCAATCAAGACGTATAGCATAAAATAGCAAATTTACCATGAAAAATTAATAGAACAAGAATAAATTGCAGAAAATTCACTTACAGAAATTCCCATCCAAAATCGGCAAAACCATCCACAAGTTGACCTTCCAAGCATAGCATAGCGCATAAGAGGAGAAGAGCTAGTAACCCTTAGAGGGAGAAAATTTCAGAAGTACTCTCACAAATGGTGAGAAGTTATGATGATAAAATGAAATGTGAGGGTGGCCTTTTTATATGAGGCCACCCTAAATACAATTTGTCCACATAATTTGTCAACAACATAAAGCAAGTGGGGTCGGCCCCTTAATTTGCCTCTAACAATATGCCAAAATACAAAAATACATAATAAAACCCTAAAAAGGGTGATGTCATGTGCTAGAAGGGTGACGTCATGCTAGGAGAGGGTTACATCATGCCTCCAAAGGAAAACGTTGGGCCTCCAAAGGCCAAGTGGCATCCTCCGAGAGTGAAAGAGTGTGAAGTGAGGTGTCTCCTCACCCAAGGCCATGCCAATCATCTCCGATACCCATCCATCCATCAAACCCTAACCAAGAAGATGACATCAAGGACTAGAAGGTGACGTCAAGGGCCTCCAAAGGCCATGTCCAAGGCTGAGATGGGTGCAATCACGTCTCCAAGTGATGTTAAGACACCTGCTACTACAACATCCTTCGTCCTATGTGCACAAAATCCCTGGGGTGGGGTACTTTGTGCAGCCTGTGGGGCTTCCAGCCCATATGGGTGGCATAATGACTAGAACTGCTCAAACCAAGCCCATTTGTCCATCATCCAAGGTCTTGAGAATGTGAGAGCCATTGTCTGAGGGTGGTGAGTCACTGGATGACCCACTGCTCCCCATCACACGTGCCAGAGTCCTGCAATAAAGGTACGACATCTTGGGTGCAAGCCCAGGATGTCCCTCAAGAACCATGTCAGGGGCATTCAAAACAAACCAAAGTATAAAATATGGTTAGCCAAAGTTCATAAGAAACATTAGTCCATAAAGCATACAAAGCAGTGTTACCATCATTGTGTCGGCGAAAATGTCATCAAGGGTCCGAAAACAAAAATATCGGCAACATCGGGGAAAATATTGAAAATGTCTTAAGAATGAAAAAATACAAAAATATTAAATTTTTTCAGCTTTTTAAATATCTAAAGCATCAACAACATCAAATGAATGCATTTCCACATAAATATGAAAAGAGAATTGATATATAAGAGGTCGATTGGATGTAGCTTGGGTGGTTGGGAGGAATGATTGTTACCCTCCGCACCCAGGTTCAATTCCTTGTGAGTGACATATTGTGCCCTTAAATGGGGTCTATAAGATGCTCTTGTTGTTGAGCCCCCAATATTCCGAAAATACTCGGCCTCCTTATGTTCTCTCACAGATTTCGAGGGGGGTTTCTGAACGTAGCAAGCACCAATATCCGATGTCGTGAACCACATGAAAAAAAAACATAAGATGTAAAAGATGTCTAGTAAACTCGAATACATCACAGATCAACACTAAATCATGTCCTGAATCTAAAGCCTCAAAATATCATCAAAAAATATAATAAGTGACAAATGTATCTCATCATCATGAGTCATCTACAATGAAATAAGATAAATAAACTAATGATTCCCTCTGCCCCTTTTACAAGAAAAGGTAATGGCTCTAGAAATGGCTTTTCCTTTAGAGGAAGAAGCCCTGGGGCTGGCATTGGACTCTAACGTCCTGTAGAAGCAGGAGCTAGACTCTGGTGTCCTCTACTAGTGCTACCGACGAGTACAATTCCCTCTTTCAGAGTCTGTGAAGATGGTGGTTGACTCTGTCCTGTAACATCCTCCTCCTCTTCCACCGCCTCCTCCTCCTCTTCTACCTCTCTCTCCTCTGCTATTGCCCCTCTGCCTCCTCCTGTAACCAATCAAGCATTGATTCCAAGACAGGCCTATCGGATTCAACCCTCCATGCAGCAGTGGTGTCAATCCCATCCAACGAAATGGCGTCCACATCAGGTGTTTTCTGAATTTGCCTAACCCACAATCGAAGATTGTAATAGACATATACCATGTCATTGAGGCACTGGGATTCCAACCTATATGAGGGTCATAAATTATAAATTTATAATAATACTATAATTTATAATACATAATCTAGACTCTAGGAGGTGACACGGCATAAAATAATAAATTATAATTTATAATGAATTAAAAATTTAATTTGAAAATTTGTAACATGTTGCACTTCTTGGTGTGTATTTTCTCAAATGCACTCCAATTGCACTCGCATCCTAAAGAGCTCTATGTTTGGCTAAGCACCTGAATGGCAAGTTTTTGTAGATTGGGTACTCTATCACCATAGCTTGTCCACCAAGCATTTACAACAAATAAGAGAAACATAAGAAAAGACATTGAAATTTGAAAGTTAAAAGTTGAAACAAATAGGAAGTTAGAAATAAGAACTAAGAAGAGACATCAAAATTTGAAATTTAATGAAGCTTACCTGGAATTTTGGTCTTCCTATCAGCTATAGCCATCTCAAAGCCAAAAGTCCCACCAGACATCCTATATATTTCCATTTCTTTGCAAATCTCTGCACGATCTTGATGACTTGGCACTATCCTCTGAACACATGCGAGGAATCCATCCATAACCTCAGCATCAAATCTAAAACCACATGAATAAGAGAATGCGGGATTGAGGTAGATCCCTGCAGCATGAATCAGGCAATGAAGTGTATTGTTCCATTGCTCATCAATCACTCCCCAAATCTGTAGTCATTTCTCAAATCCATCATCTCGCTTGTCATCATAATAGGCACAGATGGCTTCTTTGGCCCTATCCATGGCCCTCATACAAGTAGTCGATTACGGGCTTGTCTCCATCAACCAACTGAAGAACCTTTACCAAAGGTTCGCTAATGGCAATAACCTCCTCCACTCCCACCTAGAAGCTCTCCT
>SNQJ01S0050308.1:983-14505 GCA_010110895.2 Picea sitchensis | reverse complement strand
GTTTTTGAGATAGGGGAATGTCAATTGGCGCGTCTTCTTGTTTGGCATAGCAATCAAGAAATTGTTGAGTGAAAAATATGCAGCAGACAAGTGTGTGAGAGCAAATAATCTACTACAATTTGAAAAGTGGAAGTATTGTTTTGTCACTGGGTGAAGATTCAAAGCTTCATTTTTTGGGGGTAAGCCTACATTGAATATAATTTCTCTTATCCCATTGTTTTGAAATGGCCAATTTGCTTAGTTTTTCCAGAGTTCGAAAAATTGACCGGAAAGAATTATAATTTATAGAGCCATAAGATACTAACCATTAATGAGTTTCAAGATTTTGATCAAATCATCTTAGAAAAAGAAGAGAGGCCAGAAATTGATCATGAAGACTACGATAAGACATAAAAAAGCTTTATTGCTTCTAAAATTGTCAGTTGCAGGTGCATTAATTCCAGGGGTAAGAAATGCCAAAATAGCATTGGTCTTATGGACGAATTTCAAGAATAAGTATCAAGCATCAGAAGTTGGCAAGCATTGTATTTGAAAAAACATTTGTTTTCCATGAAGTTGTAAGGAGGATCAATCTCTAAATATCTGTTGCAGTTAAAGGATCTCACTGATCAATTGTCTGCTATTGGGAAGCCAATAGATGATGAGGATATGGTTGCTTTGGTGATACAAAGCTTGCCACCCTCCTTTGATTCATTTGTTGAGTCATTGCATCTACTTGGGGAGACTCAAACACTTACATTTAAGAAGCTATCAAAATTTCTTCTGCAGAAGGAAAAAAGATTAAATCAGATTGAGGCATCAACTTCATCCACAACAGAGAGTGCATTTACTGCACGGTACAAAGGCAAAGAGAAACAGGAAAATGATGGCAATGCAGCCAAGAAACATATATTCAAATGTTATCACTGTGATAAGCATGTACACTTCAAGAGAGATTGTTGGAAAAGACAATATGACTTGGCAAGAGGTCAAAGGAAATCAAGACATGAAAACGTTGTTGAAGGAGATGAAGAAGAAGCAACAGGTGAGTTTGTACTTGTGGCATCACAGCATCAATCAGCAAAATCTACAACCTGGTATTTCGATTCAAGTGCATATCGCCATTACAGATGTCACAAGGACTAGTATGAAAATTTCATTGAAGATAAGGGCCATAGAGAATCAATCTCTTTAGGCAATGATTGGACTTACTATATTAGAGGATGTGGGTATATTCGTGTCACAGTGAGCAGTACTTTTAAGTTATACCTTAAAAAATGTTCAATATGTTCCTGACATGAACAAAAATCTTCTTTCTATTAGTGAGATAACCAAAAATCCTAATCTTTGCGTGAAATTTCAAGGAAACAAATGTGTGGTTTCTTCTCTTCATGATAACAAGGTGATTGTTGTTGGCATTGGTGAGAAAGTTGTATAAACTTGTGGATCCAAAGATAGCAAAAGCACATGCACTAGCTGTGGTGGAAATACCAATGTACTTCAGCATGAAAGGTATGGACATCTAAGTTATCAGTGTTTATCTGTACTTATTAAGACTAATATGGTGGATGTTCTTCCATCCATTCAGGAATGTCAAAATGTATGTACAGAATGTCAGATGGGAAAACAACATCGACAGTAATTTGATATTGATGAAGCATGTCGAGCCAAAGGATTTTTGGACCTAGTACATGTTGATTTGCATGGTCCAATGAAGACACCCACAATATCTGGAGCAATGTATTCCCTGCTACTAGTTGATGACTTCTCAAGGAAAATGTGGGTTTACTTTCTAAATAAAAAGTCAGATTGTTTTTCAAAGTTTGTAGCATGGAAAGCTTTGGTAGAGAAACAAACAGGAAATCAGGTCAAAGCTCTGAGATCTGATAATGGAGGTGAGTTTGTTTCAGCTCAATTCAAGGAATTCTGCAAAAGGGAAGGTATACACAGGTGGTGTCCCACTCTATACACTCCACAGCAAAATGGAGTCGTGGAAAGGAGGAATAGGACAGTTATGGAGATGGCAAGGTGCATGGTGCACAGTCGGAATGTACCATATCGGTACAGGGCAGACATAGTAAATACTGCGATTTGCATCCTTAACAAAAGTCCTTGTAAAGCTTTGCCAAAAATCACTCCCAAAGAATCATGGTCAGGTAGAAAACGTTCGGTAAGTAATTTCCATGTCTTCAATTGTATTGCTTTTGCACATATTCCTAAGGAAAAGAGAAGAAACTTAGATGCAAAAAGCAAGGTATATATGTTTGTTGGCTACAGTGAGCAGTCTAAAGCATATTGACTACTAGATGTCTCTACAAATAAAATTGTCATTAATAGAGATGTTCTTGTAGATGAGAAAATACCATTCTTCTCTGATAATGGTACATCTACAGATAGTAGTGTATGGGAAACTATTACTGATTTAGGAACAAGTTCTAGTGTTGAAATCAAACAGGGCTCAGAGCCGGAAACTTCAGAGAAATCAAGTTCCAGGGAGGGATTTAGTGAAGAAGAGAAGGATTATCATCCTTCATAGATAAATCAGGAAGGCCAACACAAGAGACCAAAGTGGTACTACAACACAATGTATGATGTTCGGGAAGATGAATTGCCCAGACAGAAGAACGATCTACACAATCGGGGAAACAAATTATGCAAGGTGGTGAGAAGGTAAATTTTGCTCTGCCTTCGTAGGTATTTGAACCAAGCACATTTGAAGAAGCCAAAGGAAAACCTGAATGGGAAACCGCCATGAAGGTGGAATACAATGCATTGACGAAAAACGCAACTTGGGAGTTGTCAACATTGCCTCTAGGAAAGAAATCCATTGGTTGTAAATGGATTTTTAAAGTCAAGTATAAATTAGATGGTTCTTTGGATAAATACAAAGGTCATCTTGCTGCCAAAGGATATCCACAGGAGGAAGGAGTTGACTATGAAGAAACTTTGCCCCCACTGTAATGATGGTAACCTTTCAGCTGCTTATCTCCATTGACTGTAATGATGGTGACCTTTCAGCTGGTTATCTCCATTGCTATTCATTTTGGATGGAAGGTATATCAAATGGATGTTAAAAGTGTCTTCTTGAATGGAGACTTGAATGAGGAGATTTACATGGAGCAACCACAAGGGTTTCAGGTCCCTAGAAAGAAACATTTGGTTTGTTGGTTGGTGAAGTCCTTATATGGGCTCAAACAGGCTCCACAAGCCTTGTATTTCAAAATTGATCAATATTTTAGAGATTCTGAATTCAGAAAAAAGTTATTCTGAACCCACTCTCTATATCAAAAATAGTGGTGATGACATAGAAATCCTAAATGTCTATGTCGATGATCTTGCCATCACCTGAAGCAATGCCAACATGATTCAATAGGTGAAATCTAATATATGTTTTATTTTTGAAATGACTGATTTAGGCCTGCTTCATTATTATTTAGGTGTAGAGTTTGGGCAATCTGATCATACTATCTTTGTATCACAAGTCAGTATGCCATAGCTCTCTTAGAAAAATCCAGAATGACTGAATGTAATCCTATATCTACACCTATGGAAGTTGGAATACAACTCTCAACTTATACTGACTCACCATCAGTCAATGAGTCATTGCATCGGCAATTGGTAGGTAGTTTGATTTATCTTACTACCACTCGACCAGATCTATGTTTTGCAGTAAATTGTCTTTCTTGATTCATGTCCAAGCCTCAAGAGGCACATTGGCAAGCTACAAAACGAGTTCTTCAATATGTCAAAGGGACCCTTGACTTTGGCATTCTATATCAGAGATCTGTGACTTCATGCTAACAGGATATATTGATTCTAATTGGGCCAGATCAGTGGATACAAGGAAGTCAACAACAGGTTATGTGTTCACTCTTGGTTCAGGGGTAATCTCATGGCAGAGTAAGCTACAATCTACAGTTGCCTTAGCCTCCACTGAAGCAGAATACAAGGCAGCCATCAGTACAAGTTGTGAGGCAATGTGGTTATGAAGGATATCGGTGGATCTTCAACTAGACCAAACAGCACCAACCTCACTTTTCTGTGATAATCAGAGTGTTCTCAAGATGGTGAAGAACCCAATTTATCATGCCAGAACTAAGCATATTGAAGTTCATCACCATTATATTAGACAATTGGTTGTAACGAAGACATGTGTCTTTACTATTGTCCTACAGCAGAGAAACTGCTGACATAATGACAAAACCACTCGGTTATGATAAGTATGTCAAGTTTAGAGCTAAACTTGGAATTGTATCTGGTTTAGTCATTAAGGGGGGCTATTAGATTAATAAAGATAAGATGCTCAATAATGATAATAACAAATTCTTGTTACGGATTAGTGTGTCCAAGATATTAGGCAGGAGCTCTTATCTACTGGAAACTTGAAAAATAGTAAATTGTTAGAGGTGACATCCGGCTATATATTAAAGCCAATTGCAATGTAATCTTCAAAGATGGTGATTTAATTACTGTATTGTTTTGTATTGCCTTTTTTTTTAATCAGTAGTCAGCTTAGACTGAATCAATGTTTAACCATATATGTTTGCTCCTATTTTGACTTGCATACTCTTCCAAACCTCCATCTACAAATTTTATCACGGAAAATGACTTCATAAAATGGCATGGCCCTGATAATCATGCAAATCATAATGTATCTGACAAACTGAACAGAGGACTCAAATGGAAAATTCCATCTCCTCCAAATAAGGACTAAAACACACAGAAATCCATGATATGAGGAAGTATATCTCACAAGGGAATTCCTGTTACACCTGAAGTGATAGTACAATTTTCTTAGTACAGATCTACTCACAAAGTTATACAATAGATGCAATTATAAAATCAGTCGTTTAACTAGACTATAATGACTAAATTATTTAGAATTGCAGCCATCCAGACAAACCATTTATGATCACAAATAAAAGTGCTCAAGTTTGTACACTATTCCTCATGTCATAAGGCAAATGCCTTAGAAACACTCATAACACTTAGGTGGTCAGGTTGGATATACAAATTGATTTAAGATGGATTGGCATTGTTACAAAAATGTCGAACTCCAGACCCAAGTACAACTGTCAGAGGGCAAGTCAAGTGGAAAATCTGATGGTCAAAACAAGTAGAGTCGAGATTCCATCATTCTATCCAAAGCTAAAGTTACAACATTGTGGTATTGGCAATAGAAAACATAATCTCAAGCCATACTTCAAGGGAAAGCAATTCATGTAAGGCGGACTTGCCCTGAATCAAATAAGTTAAACTTGATGCTGCAATTATTTAAGTAAATGGATGAATCTGTTAAACAAACTATCATTCCTACTCCCAATAACAACATAAATATCACAGTTAGCGGTTATTGCGTGCATATCATTCATCATTGTATATAGTTACCTTTATCATATATTTTACAGTTCTCCTCAGCAGTTCACATCAATCTAGATTCTAAAAATATTTTACATTTCTCCTTGGCAGTTCATACCAATCTAGATTCTAAATATGAACTTCCCTAAGGTTGAAATTACTTAGCCGTTTAGTAACAACCAAAAACCCTCCTAAATCATGCAGAATTCTTCCAAACTATAGTTACAATTCAAACAGCAAATCTCATAAATATTCCATCAAAAAATAGTAAATACACAAGCAAGAACCCATTTGCATCTATCCAATAATTTTTAAATGTAACTAGTAGAATAAAGAGGAAAAATGAAAATGTCAAATTCAAAAGGACATAAAAACCACAAAATACACCTATATTTGTAAATTTCAAGTGTCATTTTGCCTTTGAAATACAATAACATTTTAAATCTTTATCAGAACTGCTACACTTCAGACTGCTCTTCGAAGTCAAATTTCCTTATTGAGGGACATATTTAAGTTGCAATATCTGCAACGAGGCCTACTTTCACAAATCAGAAAATACCAGACATACCTTACAATGGAACCTTTTACATAGTTCTGCCCCGATCACATCCTGTTTTTCCAACTGCGGGCTCCTTTAGCTTGAGAAGTTGCAGACAATGGAATCTAGTACGATAAAGTAACCTAAGTACCATTCCCTATTAAATAAATGTTTTGTCATTCCTATAAGACCTGCAATATAGGCCTCTTCCCAAGTCTCTTGATTTCTCGGTCCATTTGACCAGTAAGCATTAATCCAAACATTTTGAAATCACATAACAATGACCAAACAGGATGCCCAAAGCTGGCAGGAACATTGCCCTCAATGAAAAAGTGGCTATACCAGGCAAGCCCATAGCCAAAAATCGGAACAAAGAAGCCAAGCCACCATTTAATCAAGATAGCTGCAAGCAAGAAGAACCCAGCTGCCAACATGCCACAAAAATGCCAACGTCTTGTCGAAGCCTTACTGTGCTGGTTCATATAAAATGCCCAAAACTCTTCTCGGTTTCTGAATTGCATCTTGCAGATAATTTTGGCAAGTTTGGTAGAAAGGCCACTATAAAATCTAGATCTTAAACTTGATTGCTTGAATCTGTAATCATGTGGACCCCAAATTCAGAAAGGCCATAAATTTAAGAATCTCATCTTTTCATCTGGTACTGTTTCTTCTTATGATTGCATATATCCTTTTTTCACGCAGATCCTGAATAAGACAGTAGGGAAAGGCATCCAAGAAGAGAATCTCTGACCCATAAGAAATTTATCTAAATACATTATCAAAAGAAATAACATTTTGACATGAAAACCAAAATCCATCTGTACACTAGTCACATATTTATCCCCAGAGATAGAAGCAACGCCTAAAAGAATTAAAATATGATAGGGATCACCGCCCTCCCCTCCCCAGATATTAAACCAAGAAAATATAAAATAAAAATAAAAAGATCACAGAGATATTAAACCAAAGAAAATAATATAAAATAAAAAATAAAAAGATCACAGCATGAACACCAAACTAAATTAGAGGACCTCAGTACAGATACCACATGGATTCAATAAACCATACTGGTCAGAGTGAGTGACTTTGGAGAATCACGGCATGAATACAGGTATTCACACGACAAACTAAACCCCCATCAAGATCATAAATTCTATAACATGAAAACCGATATCAAACCATACCCAACTGACTTCTTGACTCGCAAAATCATTACTGAAATTGAATTTTTTATAACACTAACACAAACCTATCTAAATCCAGATCCGATATGCACCTTGGAGAGGTTGCAGATCTCGAATTCCAATACTCAGTATACAGTAACTTGTGTGAAGTCGATATATACATCGTCAAGCTTCGCAACCTTGAGGTGCATATCAAACCTAGGTTTAGACAGCCTCCTGCTGATGTCCACATTCAATGTACCCGATACCTTGTATAGATTCGATGCAGTGTCGATGGATCCCCACTCCAACCCGACTGTAAAGCAGCTCTCTTATTGCAATAAAAAGGATATGAAACCATAACCAACTGATAAAAGTTCAATATCACACAACCTTTTTTAGGCAATCAGATGAACTGAACATTGAATAGCTATAGAGTTCAAATTTGAGACCCGCCGTTGCGGAAGGGTTAATTTGATGTAAAGATAACTTAGTATGTACTATATGAAAGGATGACAAATGCGGCCCTTTTAGATAATATAAGTACAACTTTTTAAGGGTTACAAACATTAAAATTCTTCTTTTTCAGCCAAAAACATCAAAAAAACCAAAAACAAAACAAACAGAATGAAATTTTTATAGCAGTAAAGCCATAACCGACGAAGAATTTACCCAAAAAAAAAGCAAATACAGAGAAATACCTAAGTCATATCTCATATATTAGGCCATGCCCCGAAGACTACAGCAGAGACAGAAAAAACATATCGATAATACCCAATAAAGATTTTGCCTAAGGAACCAGAATATGAGCCATACCCGAGCCGTATATTAGAGATTAGGCCATGTCCCAGTAATTATAGCAGAGATAAAGTAATACCCAATTGTTGTAAAGCCATGCCCAGATGATTGCAATATAAATTTCAAAAGGAGGGCCAGAAGAGAATTTAAAACAGGACATACTTGGCTCGTAAATTAGACGATGAATTTCTCCATAAAGAGATCTGAATCTCCAAAAGCCACCAAAGTTTGACTGAATCCGTCCATTACATGGTCCAGAAGGAAGAGAATCCGTCTGTACTCACTTCACTGGCTTGTTTTTCCGGGTTAATTTTGGAATCTTCATCGTCATCATCCCAGTTTATCTCCACATTCACTTTCTTCTTTCTGGATCCCAACAAACAAAACGAGGTTATGTGATCCCTATTTGGATCATGTGAAATTATAGTATTATACTAAAATTCCAAAACTTATAGAATAACATGCCAAGGAAGAAGTTTCGTTACGGGCTTACTTCGGTCACATAACACAAGTTTTATCTACCACACCTACAACGTCAAAGAAGAGTTGTTCGGATGGGGTTATTGTAATTATTGTATGGCTACGACGTGAAAGAAGAGTTGTTAGGTTGTAAATTATTCATGGTGTTATTGTAATTATTGTATGGGGGTGAGGAGGGAGGCACATCATTTAACGTAGGAGGAGGTGGTTATCAATAAACACTAAATAATAATAAGGGTTGAGAAATATATGTTGAACAATGAAACTTAATATAACTAAATGCACAAGTAATGAATTTTTTTGTCAAAAGATAATAATTGAGGGTTGTTTGTTATAACGGAACTATAATATTCATAAATATAATAAATATATTATAAATATAATAATAAATAATATATTAGATAATAATGCATAATAATAAATACATAGTACAACTTTTTATATTTAGATGTGGTGATTGGTCAAATTCATTGATTATGTAATTAATTCATATTGAAAGACGTGAAGAGAGCAATAACACTTTAATTTTATCAATCAATTAGAAATGAGAAACACAAATATTTTTATTATATCCAAAAATATATATTTGTTTTCCTATGTTAAACATTGCATTGCATACACAAATTTATGGTAAAAGGCAAATTAATGTTACATCAAAAACAAACTCATTGTTATAGTCCCATGGGAGATTAATAATATAATAAATATCAATAAACATTACATGATAATGTAATAAATATTGTATATTTAATATAATAAATATCAATAAACACTACATGATAATGTAATAAATATTGTATATAGTGGAATGTTATATATCATTAGAGTGAGTTTACTAAGTTTGAATATTTTTAGATTTAATTTAATAGGTTTGAATATTTTTAGATTTAATTTAATAGGTTTGAAATTTTTTTGGGTGAGGTGCATTAATGTATACATGTAAACTTTTTTTTGGGTGGTTCACTAAACTTCTTGAATTATGTATCATTAGAGTGAGTTTACTAGGTTTAAATATTTTTCAATTTAATTTAATAGGTTTGAAATTTTTTTGGGTGAGGTGCATTAATGTATACATGTAAACTTTCTTTTGGGTGGGTCACTAAACTTCTTGAATTATGGATCTAGTGATGGACAGAAATGTGTCTTCGACACGATATGGCATGAAACTCTGTATATTGTATTTATATTTTCATAGAATTCACTGTTTACTTACAAAAACAAAAAAAATGTATGTCGGCAAGTTTATTAAGAATACCATCCACAAATGTGGAGGAACATACTTTCCTGTACGTATTGTTGCTAGATGCATAATATTTATTATAATATTATAAAAAAATAAAGTAAAGATTTATTATTGAAATAGCCTAGAGGATTAACTCAATTGGTCTAGAGCCAAACATGAGTTTTTCATGCTTGTTGTTGGTCACGGGTTCAACTCTCTTGATTCTCCCGAGGCGAGGCCCTGTAATCAAGGCCAACGATATACCCCGTTTACCTTCCATGGAACATGAGGAAGTATTCAAAGGGTTTTCCACGAGTAAATTTCCTTGAAAAAAAAAATTATTATCACAACAACAATATTAATATACTACAAAATAAAGGTATTTAATTTTTTTTATCCACACACTCATACAAAAATTATATTAAAAAACTATATTAAAAAAATGGGAAATTCAAATAAAGAGATATGATCACTTTGAGGTCTAGGGTTTCACGCAGTGCCATGTGGTGTAGGCTAGGGCATGATGGACGATTATCTACCCATGGTCAATTATTCTAACAACGAGTTAACCGAGGATCAAATCTTTTCTGATCTGGTCATTAATCAAGCCCTCATACAAGATTCTGAGGTGGATAGTTTGCAGACTCGGGATGGGAGTCCAAGAGGGTTTCGTGCTATGGATCGCTCAATCCAGAACTTTACTAATAGATTAGTGGATCTCTTGCGGGATCCCTATTAGATATTCAGACAGGACTCTACAGAGCCTCGGGTTTCGACAATGGACGATGTTTTGGGAGTGAGTAATGCATTACAATCAGTTTCATCTCCATTGGCGCCTAGCGTTTCTTCCACTCCGATGATTGTTGCATCTGAGAAGCGTCATGTTAGAGGCTCATTTTTGGGGTTTGTTGGGAGTAAAATCGTGGAGGCAAAACTTCAAGAAGGTCATTCAAGCTTGATGTGAGGAAAATCGGGGCAAAAACAACGAAAAGTGGTCAAGTCTCGTGGTGGTGGGGTGTCGCTGGTTGTTGGTGAAGATTTACGGGTGACTCAAATAGCGGAGTTGGAGAACTTTGCAATTGTGGGGAAATTTTGTGAACACAGGATGGTGGTTGCTTCTTTGAATTCATGGTCAGAGGGAACATGGGTTCATGTCCTAGGTTATCCCACGATTTTTCACTTATTGTCTCATAGTTGGATTGGGTTTATTTTCCATGCTAAGGAGGATGCAACAAAAATGATCTCGGGGCGCTAGTATCTAGATAGGCACCTCTTATGTGCCAAGCCATGGCAACCTCTTTCTGATGCTAAAGATAAAGTTATGTCTAGTTGTCCTACCTAGATTAAACTTTCAAATTTACCCTTTGAGCTCTAGACAAACGAAGGTCTAAGGGATAATGGGGAGGTTTTAGGTACCTTCATCTCATCTTATGGCCATTGTAAAACCAATGGTGTACTCTCAGTAGCACAAATTCTAGTGACTTTGGATCCAAGGAAAGGATTATTTGAATCAATCGATCTAGTTGCCAGGGATCACTCTTATACTCCACCACTGGATTAGATTAATATCCCCTTTTGATGCTCTCATTGTCACAAGGTTGGTTATGTTGTGAAGGATTGCAAGTTGAGTTTTCATTCCAAACCTCTCAAGGACGGTCTGTCGAAGAATGACGTGTTAGATCCAAACCCTCATCTTACTCAAAAAGCAAAGGGCCTTTTGGCATCTCCAGACCCCTCGAAGGCTGGAAAAAATGGCCATATATGACAGGTCTCTACGACTGATATTGTGGGTCTTCAAAAGAATATTTTGGTGGGGGACATAGCAGTCTAGCTCAAAACTAAATATTCACGCAAATTAGCAAATAGTTCTTCGATGGATTTGTTTGGTGACAATTTGGATTTCTCACCCTCCCAATGAAGCAAGCTCGAAGCCCTTTGGTCCGAGAGTGCACTTTTGAAAAAGACACCTAGTAAGCTTCCTTCCTTTCAAGTTTTCAATCAAGAATATTTATCTGAGCATTATGTTACTGGTGAGCCTATCCAGGGGGGAGGGTTAGACCTTGGTCTTTCTTCAAAGAGGGGCTTGACGACTAGTTCACCTAGGGGTCGAGATTATTTACCTCTAGGTGTTGACCTATATAAGGATTTTTATTTCATTCTCTTGGGCATTTTGGAAAGGTCAAACAATCGACCTTTGGGCTCCTCATCTTCTTCCTCTGGTCGGGACACTTATTATATGTGCCCATGTGTTCCCTCAAAGGGTTCTCAGACTTTTGAGGGTTTGGGACTAGATGCCTTGAAGGAACCTAGCCATTCAAAGGTTGGGTGTAAGTTGGATTTGAAGCATGCTTAGGAGCAAGCTTCCCAAGAGGTCTTGTAGGTTCAACAATGTCTTATCTTAAGGGTCCTTAGAGAAAGATGAGCCCCGATTGATTCTTCATCGTGAGAATTCTATTTTCCAACATGAGAGGCCTTGGGGGGAGGGACGAAAAATTCTCTCGGAAACATTTGGTGGATTTGGATAGCCTAGATATTGTGTTCATCCAAGAAACAATGGGGCCATGTTCTCCCATAATCTTTGATTTGGTCAAACTTTTTCTATAATGTACCCAACCTCCAAGTTGATTCATGCTATTGTTAAAAATGGCCAAATTATGGTTCTAATACCAATTCTAAATCCGAAAAATACACAACATGGAAAATAACCTCATGCAACTGTACATATTAATTAAAAATGTAAATGCAATTAATTTAAACGTGCACAACCCCCGGATGGGGTGCCACGTCGCGAAGACAGGACACACGGAAACACGTCAGGCTGCGCCATAAATAATAGCCACCAGCCACCATCCCTTCACCATTAAAAATGGGAACGAGCCTGCGTAGACATTACCAGTGGATGAGGCCTCTCAAGCAAGCGAACAGGACATCTCACCAGCGCACTAAGAGCTCGACCTTAATGGCCAAGGCTGTCACCATCATCCTCATCCTTATCAGTTGCCTCGACAGATATGAGAGGCATTCGCATTCTACAGAGCCGAACGCCGAGCTATCGGAGAACTGGAGCAGGGCTAACCTTCTACTTGGAATTTTGGCCATAGCCTGGCTCCTCCACATGCCAAGAGCACAAGGAAGGCCTCGCAAAGGCGCAGCGTGGTATGCTTTTGAATCACGTAGGAAACGGCAGAAGAAATTTGAAAAGACGTTGGCTCTAGCGTCCACTCGGAGAACCAGGATGCCCGGGAGACCTAGAACGCCTCCTATGGCGTACGTGGAGGAGATTACTCTGGACAAGCCCATTCAGGACTATCCAGAACATCTCCTTTTTACGATCTCGGATAACTGGAATCCCCACACCGATTTCGGCAACGAAGCCAAGACTCCGGCTACAGAAATCTCGCACGACCACAGAGAAAATCACCCGGCAGAGGAATTCACCACCTGCTACGTTGAGGAAGAAGTACCGTGCAGTGCAGATGAAAAGGCCAACCCACCTAGCGCTGCACCTCCTGAGGAAGCGGCACAGCAGGACAAGCAGCAGGCACACCAAGTCAGCAACGCAAATGAAGGCAAGGAGGAAAAGTATGCACAGTAGCCATTTCCCATCGCCTCTGTTCAAGAAAAATGGCAGGACCAGTCGATCGCGGGTCATGGTCATAGTTCAAATAATCGCGGTGCCTCTTTGTATTTCGCACCTCGGCGCTACAGGGGTGTTGAATCGTTCGACTCTGCAACCGCTGAACCTCGACAGGGCTAGCGTCCGGCCTATAGGGACGAATCCCAACAGGGCTAGAGAATAGCCAATGAGGATAGGCCTCGTCGCATGGTTAAGTGGAATACAGGTGGCAGAGGGGGAAGTGCGACACGGTAGTCGAAAAGACAGGAGGGGGCCCCACTTCACACGCCACACTATTCCGGACACCCCCCCCCATTAAAGGCAGAATGGCAAGGGGGGTCCGGAATTCACCTGAACACTATTGATCA
>SNQJ01S0050307.1:79075-93542 GCA_010110895.2 Picea sitchensis | reverse complement strand
GTATGTTAAGCCCAACATAGGTTGGTATGCTACTCCAATGGAGGTTGGTATGATACTCTAGTAAAAGTGCAAAACATCATATGATATATAGATCCGTCATTGAAAACAAGGCAATGACCAAGTATATAGAAGTGCAGAAGCAATGATGATCATTATAACGAGAAGAATACCTTCCTTTCTAAGAGGGAGTGTTGAAGTTTGAGTAGCTTCAGAAGATATTATTATTGTATTTGACCAATAGAAAACCCTAAAGAATATTATTATATTATATTTGTTAATACGACCTTATTGTTCCTTTGTAAAAGTCGTCTGTATTGTGTCTTGACAAGTAAAATGTAAAATAAAAGGATATAGTGATAGGTCGGCCTAGACCTAATTTTAGGTTGGCCAAACTACTATTTATAAGGGAGGCTAGCACCTCATTTGAACACACATACACATAAGATCTCAAGTCAAGAAGAGAAGTGTGCAAGCCTCAGAGGGATATTTTTCTTTGTTAGTTCTCTCTTGGAGAGAGAGGCATTTTTTTTGGTTGTTGAATCTCAATTGAGGAAGTTTGTTGGGTTTTTCCCCTAGAGGGTTTTCTCAAGGTAAATCTTGTGTATGTTGTGGATGTTATTCTTTCAGTGATCCTTAATATTCAATTATTGTGCTAATTGTTTAAAATTAAAAGAACACTAATATAATTAACTTATTAAGACAAAATTTCAAGAGATAGGGCCAAGTGTACCTAAGTATCATGTGGTGTCTTGATACTACATTAAGATTATCTATGTCATTGAAATATTTCTTCTCTAAAGAGATATGATTTCAAATATTTGACTTTTATTTTGGTAGATATAATAATGTCGATACTGTAAGAATATATAAACAAAGGAAAATTAGGGAAAAGAGCTTTCTTGTCTTTAGTAAGAGATGCTCTGAATCTGTGCAAGTATGTGTGATAGGCTACTTCTTTGATTACTATCTTATCTAGAATAAATCTAGATGGTAAATGTGGGATTTTAGTATCTATAAACACTCTAAAGTATATATAATATTACATCATATAAAAATCCCCAAAAGTTCTTATGACCTACATTGCTTCTTTTTTCATGAAGGGGGATGATTTGCAAAAGATTATACTATACATAAGAACTCTGAAGTGATTATAGATTTGTGTGTAGTCTCTTTTGAATGTTTGCTCCCATAATACTTGGTAGTAAACATGGATTGGTTTTTATTTTGGATGTAACTGCTATTTCATCCCAATAAAATTATTTCCCATGCACACCACATCCAAAAAATAGGATGACATGAAAAAATATGAGCAATTTTGTGGAGAACATTGTTTTTCTCTTAAGATGACATCCATCATAGTTTCAAACAATATAGATGACCAATAGAACACCTTCCCAATATCCACTACTTGGCTTATCAATGGGATCAAGATTCTTTAAAATGTATCACATCCTTCTCACCATATAACCCCCTCATTAGTGTGACTACATACCTATATGGGGGGCTAAGATAGGTGGTTGGATATACACTCTTTTTTCATGACTTAACTTTCTCTTTATCCACCACCTTTCAATATTTTCATGATAATTATTCTCTTTAGAAAATTGTGTTACCCATTCATCTATCATACTTACTTCAGGTTTGGTGAACCTGTAATAATTATCTAGGATAGGGAGATGAAATGATGTAATGACCTTCCCATTTTCATCCTTCATCGATTTGTTTTCAATATCATCATGATTTATTATCCATGAAATAACCTTTTTGCATGGCATAAGACTTGTCCTAAATGCCACCTTGTGAAAGCACAATATTTTGATATTATGGAACACTACAAAGTTAGGATCTCATTCCCCTAAATATGGATAAAATTATAGATAAGGTTCACCTCTAAAATTTTGATATACATATCCCCAATGTGGATTTCAGCCTAGGCCCATATTACACTTATCATATCCATAGAAATATCTAGAGAATTTTTCAACCTAGGGTTCTATCGATGTTTCCCTTTCTTGGACAATTTGTGGGGATTTATTTTTACTCTTGGATTGCATTTTATAAGACATTATGTAGTCTTGCAACTCATCCAATAAAACAACACTAGACATTAGAATTGATAGTAAATATGAAATAAATTTCTCCATGGTTTCTTCTTCGACTATTATCATTAATGGTGGTTGTAGAAAAATTATGAGAAAAGTTTTTTTTTCAATGAGCATAAACTCCTTATGAAAATTATATGAATATTAGTTAGTACGTTTCTCACTATAAGTAGTTTTTCTTATGGTAATAAATTGAGAGAGAAAATGGGTAAGAGAATGCAAGCTCAATGTACATGTTCTCCACATAGTTCATTTTGGAAATGTCGCATAAATGTATCAAGATGGATTGAAAACTAAAACCGAAGAGGAACATTTTCCAAAATAGAATTAATGAATGTCAATGGTGCAATGGCTTTATCTATATGAGGCCATAGAAAAATAGGGCCACATGAATTTATTCTTTGTGCATGCTTGAGCAAAAACAAAATCCTATAGGTGGGGCTCAATGAATTTTAAACAATTAAAGAATATTGGAAAGGTAATTTTCCTAGTTGTCCATTTTTGGAAGACTCAACATTCAATATTAAACCCTATCCTAGAGTGGCAGGTGGGTTGTCCTAGAAAATGTGTGTTGGTTGTAGATCTTGATTATCTTCCTAATTCATATGAAGGTCAAAGAAACTGTAGGATACACAATTCTCCCCCCCTTTGACCTTAAGGGGGGTGGATTTTTTTTCATGTAATTTAAATATTGTAATTTCATAGTCAATTTGAGCCATTCATTATAAGGTTGCAGATTTGATAGAAAAAATTGTGTTAGGGTTATTTTTCCTATAAGGAAACCCTCTTTTAAGTATGAGGGAATTGTATTGCGGAAATATATGACTTTGAATATTGTATTATGAGAGAGGAGACCGTGAGTGTAAGAAGAGGAAGTTACAATGGATGTGTTGTAGGTTGTATCCCTTCATTTGTTGGATAAAAAAAGGAAGGACTTGGAAATAATTCTGGTGGACATAGCTCACATTGGGTGAACCATGTATATCTATGTCTCTATTGTATTGTGTATCTTATGTGTTTTATTTCCGCATTTATTTTATTTTATTTCTCTACAATCCTATTTTTCTAACAATGCAAAAATTGGTTTTATAAAAATTGTAAAAAATGTAGAACCCTAGATTTTACCTTTTCAACAGGGGATTCATTATCCAATAACACTAAAAATAGTAGGAAGTTATTAGTGGAGAAATAATATACCTCTGAATGGATGACAAGTGGTGGTGAAATGTTAATGAATGGATGTCAAGTGGTGGTGAAATGTCAATGAGGAGGTCAAGATGGTTATGAAATTTCCATAGTTACAATGAGTAACAAATAGATAGGCTTAAAAATTAATGTTAAGTTTAAGAAATCTCATTCGACACACACACACACACACATGAGAAAGACTTTGTTTCTTTGCCATTGACACACAATTGTGTGAATTGTTTTTTCAAGATCATTCAATAGTTTATTGACAACACTTTGTGGGTGTATCACATTCTGCCTAAAAGAGATCCTTTCATAACTTGCAATTTATTTCATTCCACCCAAAGTAGATCCTTTGGGAAATTGCACTAATGTAGTCTTATCACACTTTTTTGGAAGATTGATGTTTATTGTAACTTTGCGACAACATAAAAAATAATTGGAGAAGATGTGTTTTTGTGATGATTTCAATGGTCCTACAACCTTCAAGAGATGGAAGTTTTTTTCTATTTTTGCAATGTATCATTGAACTCATTTCCATTCATCGTGACACTTTAAAAGATGAAACTTACTCGATCTTGTGGTGGTTCACATTGGGGAAAAAGTGAACATTACAAAATTGCAATGAGACTAATCTTCAAGAAAAAACATCTTAGAAAGGATGTCAACTATGAAATAGTTCAAAAGATGGAACTTTTTAAGCTTTCACCATGATCGCAACTTTTCAAAATATACACCAATCCTAATATTATGATATGACACATATATTAGAAAGAGGAGATATTTTGGATTAGAGTAGTGTCCATCGCTAGATTTGGAAAATTGTATTTTGAAACTTGTGATGAAGATCAAAAAGAATAAAAGAAAAGCTAAAATTGGAAGATATGTTCCTTATTCACATAAATTGTTTGTTTCCAAAGGATGCACATCAATGTAGTAATTTGAAAAATGGAAATTTTTACCGAGTGTGTAGAGAGATTAAAACAAATTTATTTGTCCAATGGGAGGGTTGGTCAAGGAAAGAAATATAATTTTTTGGGAAAATATATAAAATATGATCTTTAGAAAGGATACACAATATCACAAATCTTTAGGAGATGAATGTTGAGTATGAGGTGTGATGAGATTTTGGAAAAAAGAAAACCTCAACCAACCATAGCTGGAAATTTTGATCTTAAAGGTCGTTGGATGAGATTAAGAAATAGGAATCTTATAAAAAAAAAAAAGAGTCCATCACATCAAACAGATTTCAAGATAATCACAAGGCTCATGTAAGCCAGGATCATCAATTGAGTTATGAAAATACATAGAGAATGAAACCTTTCTCATTCGTAGCCAAAATTTGAGATGCACTCACCATAAGAATAGGCTAAATTTCAAATTATTGAAAATTCATCTGGGGTCCCCAATTGTGAGACTTGGGTAAATTGTTGAGCTCAACAACTTAGGAAAGTCAATAAAGTTATATCTCAAGTGCACAATTCATTGTCATTCATGTGGTCTTTGTAACTCTTTGGAAATGGTGTGGTACCTAAGGGGATAGAGTTTAACTCTTTCACAAAGGGTGGGGTCCCTAAGGGGAAAAGGAGGCACCACCCTACTATGAATCTATTATTTTATTCTATTTGTTTTTAATAAATACATGGAAGAATAAGAAAGGGGGTTGGCCATTGAGTTTTAGGTTAAGGAATGTAATGATTTGAAGGAAACAAAGGTAAGGAAGTTCAATCCCATATTATTTGGAGTCAATGTTCAAGCCAGATTGAGGGCTACAGGATCAAGAGGATCATATGTATCAAAAGCTAGTGAGCTTTGCTACAGGTAATATTTATTGTAATCTTAGATCAAGAGAAGAAAGGCCAATTGAAAGAGATTGAAAATGGAACTTCTTACAAAATTATCAAAGTTATTAAGTCTACATTTTCTTATATAGGTAATCTTTGATTAATCCTTTAGTTGTTTGTTTAATTTCAATGGAAACCATACTTTTCATACGAGTGATTAATGTTATAGGAATGATTCATAATTATATTGCACAATGAAGGAATTTGTAATGGTCATGAACTTTTCTTTGTTCATTATTTAAATTGTCATTTGAAATGAGAGCGGTCCTTATCATGCTTGTACATGATACATTATTACTCATGGATTTGAACATTTGAAATTATATTAACAATGTGTAGTGACATTTTTTGAAACTTGGGCACTACAATATGCATTTAGAGTGGTAAGATTGATTATTCGTCAGTTTTTTATTTTTTTATGATTGATAAGGTTCGTGAGCATTTGATGATGATGGGATGTTAATGATTCATTGATTTATATGACAACAATGTGATTTTGGATATGTTGGTAAATATGGTATTATTTTTTGTTGAAACATGCACTGAAACTGAGAGGGGGGGGGCGGGGGTGAATCAGTGTTTGGAAATTTTGGCTACTTTTCACACTTTCATAGATTGACTAAATTAACTGAATAAGATAAATGTAGTTCAATTAATTATTCATAAACATGTATAACAAAAAATATATGAAGTAGATAAAATATCATTCTTTTATTTATTTAACTTGAATGAATACAAATAAAATCAATCCTTTAATATCTTCAACTTCAACTGAATGCGAGAGATCCAAATCTATGATACAAGACCCAACTTGTTGATCCTATATCCAACTGAGATGTGAGGAATCAAATCCTCGTGACAAGAATCAACTTTTAAACAAGCACCAACCTCATAAAATGAGCTTTCATTCAATCCATTATATATATAGTCAATGATACACCTTCTTCCCTTCATATTCATTTACTTATATAGTCTTCCAAAGGGTGCCACATTGAAACAATGTGTCCTTTTGGAATGAAACATTGCACCCCTTCATTTAATTAACACAAATGGAAACTTTTATTAATTGATTTTTGTATACCAATTTAGACAACGATTTTTCATATGAATATTATAAACTGATGGAAATGAATTTTAAATTCTACGACATGGGTTTTTTGTAGAATATTCCCAATTAGTAGACAGGATTGAAATTTCCCCAGAATGTGTTCGAGGTGGCCAGTACATACGGTTATTTGAATGCAACTTGCCTAGATTTTCCTTTCGTCTTCGGATGCCAAATCGACTTTAGTACATATTACCTTTTCGTGAATGTCTAAATTGACCTCCACATATCTCCTTTGTTGGTGATTATTTAAAATCAACATGTAAACATTTTACTTGATGGTTATATTAAAATCATTTCCCTCTCATGTGCCAGTCACTAAATATTTGACTTGGTCTCACCCTTTTTCGTATTTGCTTCGTCATTCGACCGACAAACATCTTTTTGGTCGACTCAACTAGAAGAAATTTCGACTTGAGTATTTCAATTCTAGTCGACCCATCTTCCTTCAGCCTCGACTCGACTTGTATTTAATATTTCTTTGACTTCGACCTTTAGTTTAATTCTTTCTTGGACCGACTCGACTTAGAAGAAAATCGACTTGAGAAATTTGAATTTGGTCATCTCAACTTTCTTTGGCCGACTTGTATTTCCTGACTCATTTTTCCTTCGACTTCGACCTTCAGTTAGTCGACTCGTCCTAAAATCGATCGAATTCTATTCTCCAAATTTCATTAATCTGCAGGCTTGCAGTCGATCGACTTGTCTTCAACTCGTCTTGCAGTGGATTGACTTCCAGATAGTTGACCTTATTGTTGTTTGAATTGAATCAAGTTGTGACTCGATGGTGTCAATTCTTCCTCACCAAACATCCACCATTGACATTCTATCTCATGTCTGGACTCTTCTTCAATTGAGATTTTCTGAATCACTTTTAATGAACCATGTTTTATTAAATTCTTTATTTGTGATTTGTATGGATCCATATTGGATTATCCATTTACCCTTTTTATGTGGACAGTTTCTTCACAATTTCTTCTTTTGTGAATGGATGTTAATGACACAATCGAAACCTTATACAATATAGGATGAGTATATCAAGATCATACGATATATTAGTCAATATTATCTTTCTATTGATATTCAAGTCACCTTCATAACATTATGTCCAATATTTACAATGCTTGATATTCAAGTCACCTTCATAACATTATGTCCAATATTGACAATGCTTGACATTCAATTCACCTTCATAACATTATGTCCAACCTTCATAAAATTATGTCCAATATTGACAATTATTGACATTCAGGTCACCTACATAACAATATGTCCAATATTGAAAATGATTCTCAAACCAATCAATCAATGATACTTCACCTATTTATCAAGGTTGAAATCAATGACAACCAAATTTCCAATAATCTCCCCCTTTGTTATTGATGGCAGCCTTAGTAAAACTATCTTACTTCCCTTGTGAAATGTATTCTATATTTTGAGTCCTTTCAGCTGACTTTGTTTTACTCTTTATCTCTCCCACTTTGACAAAAATGACAAACAGAATATTTCTCTTCTCCCCCTAAGATGATGCTCCCCCTGAGGTGATTCTCCCCCCGAGGTGATGCTCCCCTGTATTTGTCCCATTTATTTTGGACTTTCTTTTTATTGTTTATCACTCCTCTTTTGACATCAATAACAAAGGAAAGATAACTTTTACTACTTTTCTTCCCCTATGAATGTGCCAGTTGTTATATCAATATCTTGGTATTTTTGTGTTCAAATAGGGTTTTATTGTCGTCTCCTTTGTTATAACGGACAAGGGTGTGAACCTTATTGATCTTCTTGATATATTTCTTAATTTTCTTGATATTATTTAGCTCTTCTATTCCAAGAGATATTTATTGTTCTTTCATATCATTAATAACTTTTCTCTATTCATACTCTGTCTTTATATATTTTGAACTTATTTTGTTGCTTTCTTCTTTAGATATTATTTTTTTTATTCATCACACTATTCTACAGACTAATTTGTTTTTGAGAGTTCATCATCATCACCACTATTTTGTGCACCATAATATTCTTCATATTCTTCTTTAGAAGTTATTCTTCCTTGAGTTTGTTTCTCGTCATATGCAAAGCTCCGAATTTCACATTCCTTATTAGGAGTTTCATCCATCAATTTATTGTTATCAATTTCTTCTTTTTTAGGTGCAAGATCTTCATCATCTTTTTTTATTTGTGCTTCATATTTTGTTCTCCATATCTTTCCACAAGCAAATCTGTTTGATGAAATGTTATTTTCTACATTTTTCCTTTGAGATTTATCTTCTCTTATTTTCTTCCAAAGTTCATTAGATTTCCTTCCTGACTTGTATGGATTGTTTTTCATTGGTTGTCTTCTTGATTTCTTACAGTCTTGGGATTTGTGCCCAAATGTATCAAAGTTGTAGCATCTCATGGTATGAAAAAAAAATTCTATGTGCCCAACATAATTGCATCTCCAACATCTCATTAAGTTATTGGACCTTCCTGAAAATGTTTTTTAGGACTCTTGCATTCTAATTCTTTGTGACCAAAGTTTTTACAAGAAAATCAATAACCATTGAATGTGTTTCCATAATCGAGTCTGTTGTGACATGAGAAGTCTCTCTTTTGATATGTTTCTTGTTTTTTACTTTTATAGATTCATCCTTTAAAAAAGTTCATGGTTTGTATTTGGTTTGTGATCGAACGTTTTCCTTTTAAGGAGAATAATTGTTGGCTTTTACTCTTCTACTTTACCAGTTATCTATCTTGATCATACCTTACTGTCATCGGTTGACCCAGGTTCATCTTTAGCAAGATCCCAACAAAATCCCTCTAAAACTATCGGCCCCTCTGGAAAACCAAAAGGAAACACAACACATAGAGTGTACTACACAGTCTCACCCGAGATAGCTCTATGGATGGTTGCAATACTCAGGTGTTTGCAACCTGGGAATGAGTGGAGATCTGTGGTTGTACTCTGTAATATTTATTTATTTAGTTTAACATCAGAGAATTCATCTTATTCATGCATGTGAAATATCATATCTAACTAGCAAATTCATTCATCTAACATTCAACACTTAACAACAATAGAGACGCATACATTCAATCACATAACACAGGTGTTATCATGGTTCACTCCCCCTTGGGATACATCCAAAAAGATATGTCTCTCAAGCTCTTTATTATGGTTCAATAATATGTCACACCATGTGTTTTTACAATCTTGGATCTTAAACTCTCAACAGGCTCCTTGTTCCCTTCGAGGATGACTAGATCTCACCAGGCTCCTAAGCCTGTGATCTAACCCTCAGGCTCAAGTCACTCACTGATTCCCTAGTTCATCATCTTATGGAAGAATATGGTTCTTACAATTCTCTGCCACCCCTTGTCCTCTCATCGTCTCCCCCTCCTATCCTCTAAGTACTACTTATTTATATTTTTGTCTCATCATCCATTACAATACACAACAAAAACCCTAACCCTAGCATCATTAGGTCTTCCTTCCATGTGCACCTCGCATGATTCCCTCACATGTGTTTATTTTCCTTCTAGTTGTCCTTTCTTCCTTTAATGATTCTCTTCCCAAAAATAGTATTTTCCCTTGACTAGGTCTACATCCAACAGGCCCACAACACTGACATGTGGCTCATCCCAAGCCACCTAAGCTTTGTGCACTTCTTCAACAACTCCTGCGAGATTATGGAACTTGTCTGTGAGTTCCCTTGCTTATGTTTGAGCCTGTGTGGCCTTTTCTCTGAGCGAGTCCAATAATTGCACTGTAATCTCCTTGTTGATCATCTCTATGCACTATGTCTGAGTTTGTGCCATGTTCTTCTTTGCCTCCTCTACCTGTGCAATCAATTCCGTTGTTAGCTCTTAGAGAGGTTCCATTTGATCTTTTTGGTCCTTCTTCTGTGTCTATGCAACTATGAGCTTTGCTTGCAGTTTCTTCATGTCTTGTACTCCTTTGAGGTTCTCAGTGATATTCATTGTTTTCTTCCTATGCTTTAGGTCCTAGATAGATGCGCTTATATTTTCCTCTTCCTGGTCCCACTACTGGACCTGTTGATCCTCTTCCAGCTTTGTCCATAGATGTGTTTCTCTATCGAACAAGTCGGCAGCTGCACTGACTTGTCATTACATTTCCTCCATCTTCCCTGCTTCTTCTAGCTTCCTTTGTTCCTTCACCTTCGGGGGAGTGGTAGGGATGAAATGTTCCTAGAGGTTCTCGATCTCCTGCCTGTATTGATCGATTCTTTTCACAATTTGATCAACTTTTTGCATCATCGTGGGATCTGCTATTTGCACGCTCTTTGGAATTTTTTCATAGGCTACATCCAATCCCTGTTGGAGCCTATCTGTGTGATATTTCTCGTCTTTGGTCTTGAGCTTGAATTTATCGAGCACCAACTCCAACTCTTCTTTGTTTTCCTTCGTGTGCTGCAACATTGTTGCATTTGTGTGTGCGCGCGACTGCACCTCCTGTGTGGCACTAACTTGCAGTTTATATAGTGCCTTGGTTGGTATCCACCCCATTACCAACTATATTTGTGCCATATATTTCAAGGGTGTCTGTCCTACAATCGTATCCATGCGCAACATGTTGGGTGTAACATGAAAATTCAAGCTCACATGTGATATCATTTGGATCATGTCCTGCTCGCTCGGCGCAACCTTGGCTCTTTTTTTGGGTGTTGTGGGGACTGACTATATTCCTCTTCACTCCCTCTACACTTCTCTGATCTATTATAGAAGTTTTGTCATGTTATCCAACTCGTCCTGAATCTAGTCCCTTTGGTGTTGGGCATCTTCAAAGTCCTCAACTTCCCGATTGTGGACTCTTTTGGCCACGAGGTCTGCATCGTGCTTGGTGATTGTATATTCTAGTGGTGTTTTGTGTTCCTTATCCTTCTTGTGCACACCCCCAGTGTGTATGATCAGCCTCTTGTTCTGGCCTTGATCCTATTGGGTAACACTTGATGTGGTCCCCTGTGTTGTCTCAACCTCTTTTTTATGTTCCTACGGTGCCTGGGTGGTGTCCTTTTTTCCTGCTTGGGTACCTTTCTTTGGCACACCCCCTTTCTTTTGTTGTGACGGCTTATGACATGGATTTGGATTATTGGGCATAGTTTTATCTCTGACATGTGTCTTTTCTTGCCTTGAATCAACCTCCTTATCCATGGGAATATCTTGAATCAAGACTGGAACTCTCTGGTCATCTTGTCAATCCTTGATGGCCATCTCTACGTCCTCTTCCTTGACACAGTATCGCAGTTGTAGCCATTCCTTCTAGGGATCCCTTCGTGCTTGGATCCATACTGTATTCTTGGTCACTTTGAATTTGGCAATGCCCCGGTATTGTGTGACCACTTCTGGAGTAATCCGCCAACTGTTGGCAATGATTTCCTGCATGTCATTGTAATACCCTACAAACATGCCTATATTTTCACTTCTGGTTTTGGAATCTGAAGTTCTCCCCAACGATATGTATTTCATTGCGCCGCAACAAGTGGTTTGCTTGAAAAAGTATGTATACTTAGGATCCCTCCATCCAACCAAGGAGATCGGGATGAGTAGCCAAGAGTAGTGAAACTTTGTCCTGTGGTCTTGCGCGTCTTTGCAGTCCTCAAGGGACAGGTTTAACAAGTATGGGGACCAACTAATCATAGTTCCCTCTGCGCACTTCCTCCTTGCAACACTTCTTGAGCAACTTGCACGCCATGAGTTTGGTGGCCAACCTTGTTGTTGCATCACTGATGCATTTGATGATGATTCTATGTGACCCTCTTTCTGTTCCATACGTCTTCTTCATCTCCACCACCAACACCTTCTCCTTTGTCTTTTCATCGAGGAACTGCATGGGAATCTCCCCCCAAGATGGAAGCCCTATAATACAAGAAATGATCTCTACGTCTGTCGAGACAGGCTCTTCTACCCATAGGTACCCTCTGTGGCTAACTTCCATCAACTTCTTGATGCAGTTATAAACGTCGCGGCCCCTTCCAAAGTGCAGGATATCCAATAGGTTTAGAATCCTGGTGTGGGCCAGTCTGGATGCCCATTGTTTCGGTTGGAAAATTGGATCACCAAAGGGTCCTATACCCACACTGTCTAGGTAAACTTTCTTTTCGAATTCAAGAAACTTTTCCATGTTGGTCACATCGCGGTCCAAGTACCATCATTTTTCCAAGCATTCTAACAGATTAGTCGTGATACACACCCCTTCCGGAATGCACAGTAAGACTATGGTTGCTTCATCTTTCCTGCGCGGTGATCTTGCTACTAGTTTCTTTCCCTTTTGATGTGGTGGTTGGCTCGAGGTTCCAGCCTCCATTTTTCTTTCCTCTGTATATGCCTCTGTCCGGCCAGTGAAATCTTCTACTGTACCCTCTTGTTGTTGTTTTGGCACTACTGTGTGTGACCTTTCTGGCACGGTCGCTTCTGTCTGGTTTGGGACCATCCCATTAACCCTTGGGGATTCTTCATGGTTTTCAGGGTGTGAAGGATTGCCTATGTCCTTGGATTTTTGGCTTTGTCCCCCTTTTGGTATATCAATATCCATGCCCACTGTTGTTGTTTGTTGGATTTCCTCCACCATGGGTGTGGGGATCCCTGGTTCCATATTGGGTGAAGGCATTTCGTCCAAGTTGATGAATTCGGTAGTCCATGTTGATTCATGTTCGATTCCATGTGGTTGTTGAGGTGCTCTAAGGTTTCTTCAAGGTTGTTTGTGGGCCTGGCTCGGTGCACCTAGCTTGGGTGGTGCCATGGTGGTTGAAATGGTCTCCGTCAAGTTAGTTATTTATGTAACTCCTGCAAACTCGCTCTCTACTATGTATACTTTGTCTCTTTGTGCTTTCTCAATTTCACAATAACCCTTATGTTTCCCGCATGCTTTCCTTATATAGCAATTGTGTGAAACTTCCTGGAGAAGTTACTTGATCTATGGTTTAAATGAATTGACGCTTCTCACATACCTGCCATTGAATTCCCTTGACATCACCAGTTGGTGTGATTAATGTGATGTCCCATCGATCATTCTTTTCATTCAATTTTGATAGACATCACCAGTTGGTGCCTATTTGGAGTAACCACCATTTTTCCAATTTCTTCCTTTTTCTAACTGTTGGTACTTTTTCAGACATGCTAACTGTTCCAAGTGTGCATGATGTTGTTTGGATGGCACATGTGGACATTTTATTTTTGGTGTAGTACCCCTCTTTTAGTTGGGTGTTATCTTCTTTTGTCTGGAGCGGTAACCCCTCTGTTGTTGCGTGTAGTCCTTTGTTGTCTGGTGCATTTTTTTCTTAAGTTCTAGGAGGTCGAATGCCCTTATACAACTTTAGTCGACCCCCATTGATCATTCCTATGAGTTTTTTTCCTCCCAAATCCTTCAACTGTACATCTCCCCCATCTGTGACAGTCTTTACTTCATATGGTCCCAACCAATGCATTCTCAGTTTTCCTGGGTGTTGGAAAGATTTACTATCATACACCAAGACTAGGTCTCCCTCCTTGAAAATTTTCCTCTTGATATGTCTATCATGCCAATATTTTTCCCTTGATTTCTGTACCTCTTGGTGAAACCATGCTAGAATCCTATCTTCTTCCATGATCATCAGTTTTCTTAGCCTTTCGTGTACTGCGCCTCACTCTGTCATGTTGGTAATTGTTGCTACACATAGACTAGGTACCAAAAACTCTAATGGAACGACTACTTCTTTTCCATACACCAATATGAGTGGTGTATTCCCTATCAATTTTTTACATGTGGTCATGTATTTACACAATACTGCGGGTATCTTTAAATCCCAATCGTTTATGTTGACATTGCAGATCTTTGTCAGTGCATTCTCGAGGATCTTATTAAAGGATTCCAATGTTTCGTTTTCTTGAGGATGATATGGTGTAATCTTTTGATGATAAACTTCGAACTCCTCATTCATAGCCTTGATAGTGTTGTTAATGAAGTGAGTGCCTTGGTCACTCATCAAAAATCCTTGGGCATCCAAATCTAGTGATCACTTGCTCAAACAAGAAGTGTGATGTTGTCACTACGTTGCAATATTTTACTAGTGCTACTTCCACCCATATTGTTAAGTACTTTGTCGTAGTAATAATATACCTTGCTCCTAAACTTTTTGCATGTGGGTTAATTGGTCCGAAAAAATATATTTTCCATTTTTCGAATACCTGCAAGGTTACTTGTCATATCGGGGAAATCTCGTCCCGTCTATTCGGTTTACCAACCCTCTTAC
>SNQJ01S0050307.1:30323-77082 GCA_010110895.2 Picea sitchensis | reverse complement strand
TGCACTGTAGCTTTTCCTACATAATGTCCTCCTTCTATTCCTTCATGGGCCTCTGCTAAAATCCTAGGTCTTTCATGTTCTAGTACACATCTTCTCAAGATGTTGTCTTCACCCATCTTGTATAGGTGTCCTGCAATCAATTGATAGTCTCCATCTCTAACTACCAATTTTTTCTTCAGTGTAGTGTTGAATTCTTATGGCGCAGTCCTTGTACTCAAGTATTGAATGATGCACGCAAAATATTCATCAGCTACTTGGACTGAAAATAACTGTGCATCGAGAAAGTTGTCCTCTAGATTCGTAGGTTCCTATGCATTTGTGATCCTTGACAGGTGATCAGGTCCTGCATTCAACTTCCCTAGTTTGACTTTTACTTCGAAGTCAAATTCATGGAACAACAATAACCATCAACAAATTATCCCCCCCCCAACACTACCTTGTTGACTAGGTATTTGAGAGATGAATGATCTGTAAACATCTTGAAATGTTTTCCCAATAAGTAATGTTTGAAATTATGAAGCGCATAGACCATAGATAAGCCTTCTCTCTCTGTGGTGTTGTAGTTATGCTCCGACTTTGACATTTTTCTGCTAGCAAATGCTATAGAATGGTCCAATTCCCTTGCTCCTAGTTGTGCTAGAATAGCTCCAAGTGTTATGGCTAATGCATCTACATGGGATGGAATGTCTTTTCCCAATCCAGGAATACTAGTATTGGTGCAATTACCATCTTCTCTTTTAGAGTGTCCAATCTTCACTAACAGTGCTCATTCCACTAAAACTTGTTATCTTTCCTCAACAGTTTCTCCATTGGCAAAGTGATTTGTGCATACCCTTTTATGAATTTTCAATAGAATCATGTGTGTCCCAATGTTTCTCTTAACTGTCGTACTAATTTTGGTGGTGGTAGATTAACAATTACTGCAATCTTTGTAGGATATACTAGCAAGCCTTATTTGCATACTATATGGCCCAATAGTATCCTAAAGGGTGTTCCAAAGATGCACTTCTTGATGTTTAACGATATCTGACATTGCCTCCATATTTCTAACATCAGCCTCAACACCTCTACATGGTCTTTCAATAGACTGTAGACTGTCCAATCATCCAGATATACCTCTAGAAACTGGTGGATGAATTCTTTGAATGCAACTATGAATACTCTAGAAAATATTCTTGGTGCATTCTTTAGTCCAAATGGCATGATTGTGTACTGGTAGGACCCCCGTTCTATGGAAAAAATGGTCTTGTATCTATCTTCTGAGGCTATATTTATCTGATGGTAGCCTAAGAATCCATTAGTAAATGAGTAAGCTTCCTGGCCTCCTACGTTCTCCAACACCTCATCTATGAAAGGAGTAGGGAAAGGGTCATGTAGGCAAGCATCATTCAACTTCCTCATTTCAACACATATAATTATTCCTCCTTGCTTCTTCTCTTGAACTACTATAGGGATTACCCATTCATATTCCTCTAATGGTTCTATGATTCCAGCCTCCAACATCCTATCAATTTTTTCTTTCACTTTTTGCTTATATATTGGGTTTAGTCTATATGGTCTCTGTGTGATCATTCTTGCCTCATATCTGAGAGGTATCTTCATTTCACCTAGATCTCTTGTTATGCCTTTCATTTATATGAACGTTGTTGGGAACAAGTCGGTGTACTGGTGCAATAACTCTGTTATGCTTTCTACTGTCTGCTCATCCCAGTAGTCTCCAATGTTGTCCATTTTAGGATTCTCAACTATCCCAATGTTGACTTTATTCACCTTGATCAACACATTAAATAATTTGTATTACATAGGTGGACCTTCCACCTCTCTTTCACCTTCAACTTCTGTTATCTGAATGTTTCATGGGTCATATTCATCTGGTGCTTCTTCCTACACATGGCAGCATGACAGTAGTTCTTTTACTGTCTGTATGTTCTGATGTTTCTCTTATATCATGAGTTAAACTTTAGGCTCTTTAATGAATATCACACCTCTGATTCGTTTAAGTGTTGATTCTATGTTTTGGTTCTCATGTTCAAATGAGAAAGTGACTGTAAAATTCTATTGTAATACTATCCAGTTTGTAGTTCCTCTGTGCAATTCCTTTGTATACTAGTTTGCTAGAATCCCTTATAATGTGTGAATAAAGTGATGAGGCCACTCCTCTGGTGGTTTCATCCTCCATATCATTCTGCACTTCTCCAAGTGTTCTATCAGTTCCCCCTATCCGTCATATTTATGGAGTTGGTTTGTTCCCTGTTCTGCGCCAAATCTGATGCACAGTGACCGCTTACATTAGTACTAGTCCTTAAATGTCTCTTCGTGTGCACCCGACCATCTTGTAGGTCTTTCCTTGAGTGCTATATCAAGGGCTAAGAGCCTCTGATTTTCTAACACTTCATCTTTGTATCGTGTTAAGAATGATTCTAAGTCATTCACCCCATGGAAGCTGGGAGGTTCCCTTATCTCTGCACCTACCCATCTTACTGTGCGGTCTATTCTTGTGCATCTTCTTGTGGAGAATTTGTGTCACCTATGTTGTCAGTTCTCTAAGCATGTATCTAAGTCAGACGTGCATGACATGATACTTATCCAACTGAGTACCCCATATGTAGTTGGGTTGACATAATCTTATTTTTGCGCGGTTGTTATGTACAGCTGGTTAATTTCCTCCAGGTCTAAGAAAGTGGGTTGTACAAACCTTTCCCCTTATAATGGATCCAATGATGCAATGAATCTGTAGACTCCTGAATTGAATGTCATCTTCCTCATTTTTAAGTCGTTTATGGCCTGATTGTCAAACGGCCAATCCAAGCCAAGAAAATTCGGATAAGGTATTGTGCCATCCACTATCTCTATCACTTCAAAATTGTCTTTAGTGCGCACTCCATCCAGATCTAATGTCACCCCCTTTAGTCTTCCAATTGGTAGAACTTTGTGTTGATTTGATAGTTTCAGTTGACCAGGTGAATATCCCAATGTGGGATATCCCATACATTTCCATGTCTTCTCTGGTGATACATTTACGTCGGATCCTAAATCTAGTATAGTATCTCCCATGTTGAAATATCCAATGTTGGTGTTTAGTCTGAATTCTCTGCCCGTTCTCTTCCTTGTATGCACATGATTAACTATTTTTTGTTCTAGCTTTCCTTCTATATTTGTGCTACATATTTCTAACATATTTTGTAAAACTTTGACAGATGATGGATCATTTAGTAGTTTAACATAGGATTGCAAAAAACCCTTAATCATACTTACTTGTCCCAAGGGTTGTGCTTCTTTGGTGTGATCCAGCAATGGAGGCATCTCATATGTTGGTACTTCCTAATTATACTGCACAGTTGATGTCAGTGTAATGTCTAGCTTCAAGAATTCTTGTCTGACGTGCTTGAATATCTTCTTTTTGTTCTGCGCATCAAACTGCTTCTTCAATTTGACATTCTTCTTCACCCATTGGTGTTGTACTGGATCATGTCTTACTTCGTCGTTTCCTGTCATAGCTCCTCCACATGTAACTATGTTGATATTTATTTCATCGTTCCTTGCTTTCGTCAAAATCCACTGAACATTCTGATTGTTCTGATTTCTCTTTTCCTGGATCTTTCCCAATAGTGTAGGACATTATTCTGTGTCATGATCTGATGCGCGAAAATGCATACATGTTGCAAGTGGAAGTGGACATTCTCTTGCATAGTGTTATGTTTGTTGATAGTTTTGGCATACCACTGGTCCTCTGCCTCTTCAAAATCCTCCTCTTCCTCTTCTACCACCTCTATATCCAACACGATCTCCTCGTCGTGCATTGTACCGGGGTGCCTGGTTATACTGCGTGTGATTATAGTGTGGTTGCACAATGTTATATTGTTGTTGCACAGTGTTGTACAGAGCTGGTACTTGGTTAAACTATGGTGCGAATTTCTCGATTATCATTTCCTCCTACATCTTGTAAGCATATGATGTTATTTCCCTCATCAGGTCCATTTTCCTACAATCCTTGTCGCCATGGCCTACTGACTTGCAAAAATTTCAATATGACCTCTTAGGTATTGTCTGGTATTTCTGCATCATTGGGCAGTGATATGGATCCTACCCCTGTTTCTTACAGATTTCACACCATATTCCTCATGTTGGAAAAGGGTTTGGCAGTCCTACTGCCATGTACTGTGCGAATGCTGGGAGTTCATTCTTATGGTATCTTTCTGTCCTACCAAACGAATTTTATTTTGTCCTTACCTTTGTTCTGGTTTAGCTGGAATGTTAAGTTATTCAGATCCTCCTTCATCTCCTCTCTGGATGGATCGGTCTTCTAATATTGGTCCTCTTCCAGTTGTAGGGATGTCTTTAGAGCCTCTTCCTGGGTTTGAAACTTATGTTTTCGCAAAGGGTATTTCAAGTGTGGTAGCAATGAGTTGACAAGCAAATGCCTATGCTGCATATTTTTCATGACATACTTTATCTTTCCCTTCAATTGTTTGAATCTAGGGTCAATATCCCATACAGACTCTCCTGGTTTATTTCTAATCTCTATCATCTCATTCATGTATTGATCCTATGAAATGGGTTTCTGGAATTCATTTATCAATAGATTTTTGATATCTCCAATCGTTTTGGTTGTCCCTGGCAGATTGTTTGTAGCTAAGATCATGTACCAATCCAGTGCACGATCTCTTAGCATTATAGCTAACTGTGTAAGTTTAGTGTCCTCATCTGTGATATATTTTTCTTCCCAGATCTTTTCACAAATGAACAAGTGCTTCTCAGGGTCCTCTAACGCCTCTCCTTTGAATTCTGGTAACTTGATGGTGGGATCATGTCCTTTCATCCTGAATGCTAAGCTACTACCTCCGCGCGGTGTATATACTTGAGTAATGCTTCCTAAACTGGTTCCCCCAGTTGTTTTTCCCTGTGTAGATCTGCTTCTTGTTGTCTTCCTTCTCCCGGAATTTGGTTGTATGAATGGTGGTGTTCTTCTTGGTGTATTAGTCGCACATGGGTTTATGGGTTCCACATTGACTTTGATATGGATAGGAGTGCTACCTTATATTCCCTTTCTTGTACCTATCACCTTCCTCTCATATTTCGCGTGCAGGATTTCCTCAATCTGCTCCACAGCCCGAAGATCCTCTACCTCTTCTTCATCACTTTCCAAGCCTTTCCTCGCAGCTACGAATCTCTTCTTGGTGTTCATATTATAATGGTAGGGTACTCCAATACACGTTCTTCTAGTCATGATTTGCTTGATCTGGATTTCCTTCATCATAATTGGGTCCAAGGCCTCCTCCTTCTTTCCTTTATCCATTTCTCCCTCCACTTCTCCTTCTCCTGTCAGTGCTTCCCCCCTTCCCCCATGCACGCGGAGAAGTTTAGTTGTCTGATGCCATTGTCATTACATCATTGTTATATACTAATATCTTAATAGAAGTATATAACGATCTAATATACCTACCTTGAGGTCCCTTCAATAACTCTTTCTCTACTGCATTGTAAGACTTCGTTGTATCTACTGCAAAATCCGTGATATATCCTGCAACAATGTTGTCTAACCAGAAATCTATTGCATGCGTAAATTTGTTATCAACTTATTGTAACTGCACGATCTCTACATGATTCCACTCTAGTTGCCTGATCCGATTTGTAGCATGGTTATATTTCAACCTCAATATCCACTCCTGCAATACATGCGTGAAATCACAGAAAAATACTTCATGCAATTTGTTGAATATGTACTTGTCCAGATATTTACACAGTGTCAACTTCGGGTTTTTTTTATCTTTCTGTGCAAACTCTAGGTCCTTTGTTTTCAACCAATTCTCTATCTCTGCCTTTGTTGGATTCCATGAGCTCAACATCCCCTTTTAGATTCTCATTCTCTCAACGTCGTGTCATCCAATTTGGCATTCTTTTGACACGTCTTCATTAGGTCTCATTCATTCAATCCAATCATGTTCCAACCAACCGACAATAGAACCATTTGTTGGATTTTACTCTTATACTTTAGTCGTTATCTATCATGATCCTACCTTATTGTCATAGGTTGAACTAGGTTCATATTTATAAATCTCCCAATAAAATCCCTCTAAAAATATCGTCCCCTCTGGTAAAATAAAAGGCAACACAACACACAGAGTGTACTACACAGTCTCACCATAGCTGCTTTATGGGTGGCTGCAATACTCGGGTGTTTGCAACCTAGGAATGAGTGGAGATCTATGGTTATACTCTGTAATATTTATTTATTCAATTTAACATCAGAGAAATCATCTTATTCATGCATGTGAAATATCAGATATAACTAGTCAATTCATTCATCTAGCATTCAACATTTAACAAAAATAGAGACACATACATTCAATCACATAACATAGGTGTTACCGTGGTTCACTCCCCCTTGGGATACGTCCAAAAAGATATGTCTCTCAATATCTTTATTATGGTTCAGTAATATGTCATGTCGCGTGTGTTTACAATCTTGGATCTTACACTCTGAACAAGATCCTTCATCCCTTCGAGGATGACTAGATCACACCAAGCTCCTCAACCTGCGATCTAACCTTCAGGCTCAAGTCACTCACTACTTCCCTAACTCACCATCTTATGGAAGAGTATGGTTCTTATAATTCTCTGCTACCCCCCGTCCTCTCGTCGTCTCCCCCTTCTATCCTCTAAGTACTACTTATTTATATTCTTGGTTCATAAACCATTACAACACACTGCAAAAACCCTAACCCTAGCGTTGTTAGGTATTCCTTGCATGTGTTCCTCGCATGATTCCCTCGCACGTGTTTCTTTTCCTTCCAAATTTCCTTTCTTCCTTTCATGCTTCTCTTCCAAAAAATACCCTTTTCCCTTGACTAGGTCTGCATCCAACAATAATCCTCTTTTATGTTTGTGAATGGTGTTCCACTTGCCACCTTCTTATTTCTTATTGTACCCAAGACCAATTTTTTCATCAATTGGTCTTTGACTATTTCAGATCTTATCTAGGATGGTTGAGCTATTTTGGAATTTGACAATTGCTTTTGTTTTTTCATTCTTCTTTTTGAGGTTGATTACTTCTAATTCCAACATGTGACATGTTTCTTCCTTTTTAGTCAATTGGATCTTCAAGTCTTCTTCTATTTTCTTAGCTTCTTCAAGTTGAGTATTTATACTGATGACTATTTCTTCTACCTCATCCAAGACTTCTTTGCATTTATTGGTTTTTTCATATGTCTTCAACTCTTCTATTTATTTTGTTAGATCAACAACTTCAGTCTTCAATCTTTTGATTTCTTCCTTGTTTTCTAGCTAAATACTTTTGAGGTTGATGACTTCCAATTCCAGTGTGTGGCACGATTCTTCCTTTTTAGTCAACTGACTCTTCAAGGTTTCTTCACTTTCCTTAGCTTCTTCAAGTTGAGTCTTTAGATTGTTGACCATTTATTTTGTTTCTTTTAATTCTTCTGTGCATTTATTGAGATTGTCATATGCCTTCAACTTGTTCATTTATTTTTTTAGATCAACAACTTCAGTCTATAATCTATTTATCTCTTCTTCTTTGTATTCTAGATTAATCTTTTGCTCTTTCTCTTTATGTTTGCTAGATTTATCTAACTGTTGTAGTAGCAACATATCTTTCTTTTGAAGTTTCTCCAACTCTTATAGAGTGCACATAGTTGTGTATTTGATATTGTCAAGAGCCTCCATAGGAACTTAAACATATATACCTTTTCCTGGTTCCATACAAATCCCTTCTAATGCAGTTATAATATCATTCTTAAGATTCAATATTTTTTCTTCAGTGACTACTGAGGTATGCATCAATTCCTTGATGGAGTTGTCTTCTTCATTGATGACTAGGGATTGCATCAATTCCTTGTTTGAGATGTCTTCTTCTTATATGACTAGGGATTGCATCAATTCCTTATTTGATTTGTAGTCTTTATTGATGACCGAGGATTGCATCAATTCCTTGTTTGATTTGTCTTCTTTATTGATGACTATGGATTGCATCAATTCCTTGATGGTTTTGTCTTCATTTTCCGTATTTTGTACTTTAATCTAATAAGAAATCTCTATCTAGAGCCATAATACTTTAGCAGAGGTGCAATATCCCATCTTTTTTTTGATTCGGTATGATAGTCCCTTCTGGATTTCTTTGAATGCCATTGAATTGTTTCTCTTTGCTTCTTTCGCAATTTTGGATTTTTTCATTGAGGTAGTTAAGTACCATGGATTACTTACTACTGAGTCCAAAACTCTAGATCCTCTTGACTTCAAATATATTTTCATTATTTCCCTCCATGAAGACTAGTCTATTCCATCAAATAAAAGAGCTTCATTTGTGGAGAGAGCCATTTGTTCATCCATTTGTGTGTTTAGTAGGGTCTTCCTTCCTGTGATTAGACTATTTTTCCTTGAAGAGACCTTGATCGGATACCAATTGTTCTCTTTAGAACAATTGAGTGGTTAAACTGTAGTGAAGGAACATGCTCTGATACCAATTTTTGAAACATGCACTGCCACTAAGAGGGGGGGTGAATCAGTGTCTGAAATTTTTTGCTACTTTTCACACTTTCATAGATTAACTAAATTAACTAAATAATATATATGCAGTTCAATTAATTATTCATAAACATGTATAACAAAAACTGTATGAAGTAGATAAAATATCATTGTTTTATTTATTTAACTTCAATGAATACAAATAAAATAAATCCTTTAGTATCTTCAACTTCAACTGAATATGAGAGATCCAACTCTCTGATACAAAAGTCAACTTATAGTTCTCAGATCCAAATGATAAATGAGGAATCCAACCCTCATAACAAGACATGACTTGTTAATATCATATCCACGTGAGATGTGAGGAATTCAATCCTCGTGAAAAGACTCAACTTGTAAACAGGCACCAACTTGATAGAATGATCTTTCATTCAATCCATTATATATATATATATATATATATATATATATATTCACCAAGACACCTTCTTCCCTTAATATTCCTTTACTTATATAGCCCTCCAAAAGGTGCCACTTTGAAACAATGTGTCCTTTTGGAATAAAAAAATTGCACCCCTTCATTTAATTAACACAAACGGTAAATTTTATTAATTGATTTTCGGACAGCAATTTAGACAACGATTTTTTCGTATGAATATTCTGGACTGATGGAAACGAATTATAAAAATTCTACGACATGGGGTTTTTACATAACATGCTCAATTATCCAACACGTGATAAATTTCCACAGAACATGTGCAAGGTGGCCGGTACAAACGGTTCTTTGAAGGCAACGTGCCTAGATTTTCCTTTCATCGCCAAATGTCAGATCGACTTCAGTACATATTACCTTTTCGTGAATGTCTAAATCGACCTCCACATATCTCCTTTGTTGGTGATTATTTAAACTCAAATTGTAAAAATTTTACTTGATGGTTATATTAAAATGGGTTCCCTCTCAGTTTCTAGTCACTAGAGATTTGACTTGTTCTCACCCTTTTTTGTATTTGCTTCCTCATTCAACTGACAAACATATTTTTGGTCGACTCAACTAGGAGAAATTTCGACTTGAGTATTTCAATTCTAGTCGACCCATATTGCTTCATCCTTGACCCAATTTTTATTTAAGTTTGATTCAACTTTGACCTTTAGGTTACTTCTTTCTTAGACCGTCTTGACTTGGAAGAAAATCGACTTGAGAAATTCGACTTTGGTCATCATGACTTGCTTTGGATGACTTTTATTTCATGACCCAATTTTCCTTCGACTTCTACCTTCATTTGGTTGACTCATCTTGAAATCAATCAAATTTTCTTCTCCAACTTTCGTCAATCTGCAGGATTGCATTCGATCAACTTTTCTTTGACTCATCTTTCAGTCGATAGACTTCTAGATAGTTGACCTTATTGTTGTTTGAATTGACTCGAATTGTGACTCAATGGTGTCAATGCTTCATCACCAAACATCCACCATTGACATTCTGTCTCATCTCTGGACTCTTCTTCAATTGATATTTTATGAATCATGTCTTATTAATTTCTTTATTTGTGTTTTGTATGGATCCATATTGGATTATCCATTTACCCTTTTTATCTAGACAGTTTCTTCACAATTTCTTCTTTTGTGCATGGATGGTAATGACACAATCTCAACCTTTAACAATATAGGATGAGTGTATCAAGATCATACAATATATTAGTCAATATTATCTTTCTACTGATATTCAAGTCACCTTCATAAAATTATGTTCAATATTGACAATTATTTACATTGAAGTCACCTTCATAACATTATGTCCAATATTGGAAATGCTTGACATTCAAGTCACCTTCATAACATTATGTCCAACCTTCATAGTATTATGTCCAATATTGACAATGCTTGACATTCAAGTCACCTTCATAAAAATATGTTTAATATTGACAATGCTTCTCAAACCTATCAATCAATGATACTTAACCTATTTATCAAGGTTGACATCAATGAAAACCAAATTTCCAACAATATCCCCCTTTGTTATTGATGGAAACCTTAGTAAAACAATCTTACTTCCCTTGTGAAATGTATTCTGTATTTTGAGTCCTTTTAGTTGATTTTGTTTTACTCTTTATCTCTCCCCCTTTGACAACAATGACAAAGAAAATATTTATCTTCTCCCCTTGAGATGCTTCTCCCCCTGAGGTGATGCTCCCCGTGTCTTTGTCCCATTTATTTTGGACTTTATTTTCATTATTTATCTCTTCTCTTTTGACATTCAATGACAAATGAGAGAGAAATTGTATTGCTTTTCTCCCTCTATGAATGTGCCAGCTATTATCTCAATATCTTGGGATTTTTGTGTTCAAATAGGGTTTTACTGCCTTCTCCTTTGTCATAACGGAAAAGGGTGTGAAGCTTATTGATCTTCTTGATCTATTTCTTATTCTTCTTGATATTCTTTAGCTCTTTGATTCCAAGAGATCTTTACTTTTCTTTCATATAATTAATAAATTTGATATGTTCATATTCTATCTTTATATATTTTGAACTCCTTTTGTTGCTTTTTTTTTAGAGATTATTTGTTTTATTCATCACACTATTCTACATATTGATTTTTTGTTGAGAATTCATCATCATCACCAATGTTTTCTGCACCATAATATTCTTCATCTTCTTCTTTAGAAACTCTTATTCCTTGAGCTTGTTCCTCTTCATATGCAAATCTCTGAATTTCACATTACTTATTAGGAGTTTCATCCATGAGTTTATTGTTATCAATTTCCTCATTTTTAGGTGCAAGATCTTCATCAAATTTCTTTCTTTCTATTGTAGATTTTCTTCTCCATATATTTCCATAAGGCACTCTATTTGATGAACTTTTATTTTCTACATTTATCCTTTCATATTTATCCTCTCTTCTTTTCTTCCAAATTTCATTAGATTTCCTTCCTAACTTGTATGGACTATTTTTCATGGGTTGTCTTCTTGATTTCCTGCAATCTTGGGAGTTGTGCCCAAACTTATCACAGTTGTAGCATCTCATGGTATGGAAAAAACTTTGTTGTGTGCCCAACATAATTTCGTCTCCAACATCTCATTAAGTTATTGGGCCTTCTTGAATTTTTCTTTTCAGGAATTTTCCATTTCAATGCTTTGTGACGAAAGTTTTTACAAGAAAAGAAATAAACATTGAAGGTGTTTCCATACTTGAGTCTGTTGTGACATGAGAAGTATGTTTTTTTATATGTTTCTTGCTTTTGAATTTTATAGCTTCCTCCTTTAACAAATTTCTTGGTTTGTATTTGGTTTGTGATTGCACTTTTTCCTTTTATGGAGGATAATCCTTTCTCATGTTTGTGAATGATATTCCACTTGCCACCTCCTTCTTTATTATTGTACCTAAGACCAGTTTTGTCATCAGTTGGTCTTTGGCTATTTCAAATATTATCCAGGTTGAATGAGATGTTTTGGAATCTAACAGTTCCTTTGGTCATTTCACTCATATTTTTGAGGTTGATAACTTCCAATTCCAACATATGACATGTTTCTTCCTTTTTAGTCAACTAGATCTTCAATTCTTCTTCTATTTTCTTATCTTCTTCAAGTTGAGTCGTTAGACTGATGACTATTTATTTTGTCTCATCCAAGACTTCTATGCTTTTATTGTTTTTGTCATATGTATTCAACTCTTCTATTTATTTTGTTAGATCAACAACTTCAGTCTTCAATATTTTGATTTATTCCTTGTTTTCTAGTTGAATCCTTTTGAGGTTGATGACTTCCAATTCCAGCGTGTGGCATGATTCTTCCTTTTTAGTCAACCGTCTCTTTAGGGTTTCTTCACTTTCCTTAGATTCTTCAAGTTGAGTCTTTAGATTGTTGACCATTTCTTTTGTTTCTTCTAATTATTTTGTGCACTTATTGAGTTTGTCATATTCCTTCAACTCGTTCATTTCTTTTGTTAGATCAACAACTTCAGTCTTTAATATATTGATCTCTTATTCTTTGTTGTCTAGTTGAATCTTTTGTTCTTTCTCTTCATGGTTGTTATATTGATCTAATTGTTGTAGTAGAAACATATATTTCTTTTGAAGTTTCTCCAACTCTTATATAGTGCACATAGTTGTGTATTCAAGATTGTCAAGAGCCTCCACAAGAAATTCAATATATATACCATTTCTTAGTTCCATACAAATCTCTTCTAATGCAGCTATAACATCAGTCTTAAGATTTAGTATTTTTTCTTCAATGATTTCTGAGGTATGCATAAATTCCTTGATGGAGTTGTCTTCTTCATTGATGAATAGGGATTGCATCACATCCTTTCTTGAGTTATCTTCTTCTTTGATGATTGGGGATTGCATAAATTCCTTGTTTGAGTTGTCCTCTTTATTGATTACTGGGGATTGCATCAATTCCTTGTTTGAGTTGTCTTCTTTATTGATGACTGGGGATTGCATCAATTCCTTGATAGTATTGTATTTGTTTTCTGTGTTTTTTACTTTACTCTGATAAGAACTCTCTAGTTGGAGCAATAATACTTTAGCAGAGGTACAGTGTCCCATATTTTCTTTGATTCGGTCTGACAGTCCATTCTGGATTGCTTTTAATTCCATTGAATTTTTTCTCTTTGCTTCTTTTTCATTTTTGTATTTGTTCGTTGAGGTAGTTAAGTACCAAGGCTTACTTACTACTGAGTCCCAAACTCTAAATCCTCTTGACTTCAAATATATTTTCATTCTTTACCTCCATGAAGAGTAGTTTGTTATATCAAATAAAGGAGCTTCATTTGTGAAGAGAGTCATTTGTTCATCCATTTGTGTGTTTTGTAGGACGTTCCTTCCAGTGAATAGACTATTTTTCCTTGAAGAGATGTTGCTCTAATACCAATTATTATATTCAGAACAATTGAGTGGTTAAACTGTAGTGAAGGAACCAGCTATGATACCAATTGTTGAAACACACTAACACCGAGAGGTGGATGAATCATTGTCTGGAACTTTTGGTTGTTTTCACACTTTCATAGATTAACTAAATTAACTGAATAAGATATATGCAATTCAATTAATTATTCATAAACATGTATAACACAAACTGTATGAAGTAGATAAAATATCATTCTTTTATTTATTTAACTTGATTGGATACAAATCAAATCAATCCTTTAATATCTTCAACTTCAACTGAATATGAGAGATCCAACTCTCTAATACAATACCTAACTTGTAGTTCTCATATCCAAACGAGAAATGAGGAATCCAACCCTCATAAAAAGACCCAACTTATTGATCTTAGATACAACTAATATGTGAGGAATCCAATCCTCGTGACAAGACTCAGCTTATAAACATGCGCCAACCTGATAGAATGAACTTTCATTCAATCCATTATATATATATATATATCCTCGTGACAAGACTCAGCTTATAAACATGCGCCAACTTATTATATATATATATATATATCCTCGTGACAAGACTCATATATATATATATATATATAATAAGTTAAGTACAGCATGTTTAATGGAGATCTTAATCCTGAAAATATATATATATATATATATATATATATATATATATATATATATATATATATATATATATATATATATATATATATATATATATATATCCCACAAAGACAACTTCTTCCTTCATATTCCTTTCCCCATACAAACCTCGAAGGGTGCTGAAAGAATATGTCATTTTGGAATGAAACATTGATTCCTTTACTTATACAAACCTCCAAAGGGTGCCACTTTGAAACAATGTGTCATTTTGGAATGAAACATTGCACCCCTTCATTTAATTAACACAAATGGCAACTTTTATTAATTGATTTTCGTACACCAATTCCGACAACGATTTTTCGTATGAATATTCTACATTGATGGGAACAAATTTTAAAATTATACGACATGGGTTTTTTGCATAACATGCCCAATTATCCGACACTTGATAAATTTCCCAAGAAAGTGTACGAGGTGGCTTGTACAGGAATTTATTTGAAGGAAACTTGCCTAGATTTTCCTTTCATCGTCGGATGCTAGATCGACTTCAGTACATATTACCTTTTCGTGAATGTCTAAATCAACCTACACATATATCCTTTGTTGGTGATTATTTAAACTCAACTTGTAAACATTTTACTTGATGGTTATATTAAAATTGGTTCCCTCTCAGCTGCTAGTCACTAAAGATTTGACTTGGTCTCACCCTTTTTCATATTTTCTTCCTCATTCGACCAACCATCATCTTTTTGGTCGACTCAACTAGGAGAACTTTTGACTTGAGTATTTCAATTCTAGTTGACCCATCTTGTTTCAGCGTCGACCCGACTTGTATTTAAGTTTGATTTGACTTCGACCTTTAGGTTACTTCTTTCTTATACCAACTCAACTTGGAAGAAAACTAACTTGAGAAATTTGACTTTAGTCGTCTCGAATTTATTTGGCCGACTTGTATTTCCTAACTCAATTTTCCTTCGACTTCGACCTTCATTTGGTCGACTCTTCTTGAAATCTAATGACTTTTTTTCTCCAACTTTTGTCAATCTGTAGACTTGCAGTCGATCGAATTCTAGATAGTCGACCTTATTGTTGTTTGAATTGACTGGACTTGTGACTCAATGGTGTCAATGATTCCTCACCAAACATCCACCATTGACATTTTGTCTCATCTTTGGACTCTTCTTCAATTGAGATTTTCTGAATCACTTTTAATTGACCATGTCTTATTAACTTCTTTATTTGTGATTTGTATGGATCCATATTTGATTATCCATTTACCCTTTTTATCTGGACAATTTCTTCACAATTTCTTCTTTTGTGCATGAATGTTAATGACACAATCTCAACCTTATACAATATAGGATGAGTGTATCAAGATCATACAATATATTAGTCAATATTATCTTTCTACTGATATTCAAGTCACATTCATAACATTATGTCCAATATTGACAATGCTTAACATTCAAATCACCTTCATAACATTATGTCCAATATTGACAATGCTTGACATTCAAGTCACCTTCATAACAATATGTCCAACCTTCATAAAATTATGTCCAATATTGACAATGCTTGACATTCAAGTCACCTTCATAACAATATGTCCAATATTAACAATGCTTCTCAAACCAATCAATCAATGATAATTCACCTATTTATCAAGGTTGACATCAATGACAACCAAATTTCAAACATTTTGTTGTGACATCATTTAATTTATTTCCCTTTTACTAGGCCCATGTTTATAAAGTGTTAAATATTATAAGGAGGAAATATGAGGGATACTGGTTTTACCTAGGAGTTAAGTGATGAAACTTTGGGAGTGGACAACCCATGGTAGATTATGGTACTTTAAATGGTGCTTGGTGGCGGGGGGGTTCCTTCTTGGAGTTTTTCTTAGGTCATGAAACCTAGGTATTATTATTATATTGTATATATTACCTTTTACCTTTCCAGAAACCCTAAAGGTTATTGATGGTATTTATTTATTTATTATTTCCTCAAAAGAGTTGGTCCCTACCTTTTCTCATCCAAGTGATTGTAATGTGAAGAGATCGAGAGACACAAGTAATGTTGAAGATGTTGATTGTGTGATAGCTATGTGGTGTTCATATCCATTATCTACATTCTTGAGCGTCTAATGGAGTTGGATGACAACATGAGGATTTTTTTGGAGGTTCATACACTTTGTGTGTGAAACATTTCTCTTATAACATTGAGATATATTGATTTTTGGTTGTTGTGATTAGTTTTTTTATTCCATATCTACTCATATTTGATTTCCTAAATGAATCACAAAGATTATATATTGATCCAAATGTCTTATTAAATTCCCTTTGAATTTAGGAATTACCTTTCTTTTCACTTGGTAGTTTGAGTTTATATTTTTGTTTTAAAGTCTCAAAAATTTCAAGACAAGACTAAATACTATAGGCTCAACTTTCGCGAGTGCTACTAGAATTATCATACTCTTTGAAAGTAACTTGAGGATCACCTTCTTGAAATTAAAATAAAAAATAAAATAAAATAAATAAATAAAAAATGGAGTTTGATTCAAATTGTTCTTTATTTATTTATCTTATATGATTTTTTTTTGTAAAAAATTATGTTATCTCCTTCATAGTTTAGTTGTAGTTTTTTTTTCACCTATCATCTTTCAAGTCATTTGGATCTTGAACCTAGTTCACTTTATTAATTTTTTTATTTTTTCCATTCACTTCCATTTTCTGTTCTTTTATTAATGTAATTCATTATCATAAAATAAAAAAATATGTTGAACAATAACAACACTTTAACAATTTAAATTTGTTTTATATTAGGCCTTACGCTATTTTTAGGTTAGTTTACATTTTCATTCTCCTATAAATAAAAAACACACAAAAATCATATAAATAAAAAATGAAACTTTAGTTGCAAGAGGGAAGTTTCCAAGTCTTTATTTTCTATAATAATATTTTGTTTGTCTCTCCCATACAAGTACTTTTTGTAAAGAAAGAAAAAAGGGAAGTAGAGGACCTCAAGGGATTTCAACACTAGGTAGCATTCCCATTGATCCTCTCCCCTAGTTCTTGAGAATTTGAGCGTTGTTGCCTAAAATCCATGGTATGTATCAGTAATTCCATGACCATCCATTTCTGAAACTATAATCTTTCTAATCCTCCTATCCTTCACCAATAATTTCCTTGTGGTGTCCATAACTTTTATAATGCTTGCTCTCCAATTTGGGTAATTTATAAAACAAATTTTTACTTAGTCCAAGATTGTAAAGAATTTTCTTAAACATAAAATTCACACTTTGTGCTAAATGTTGTTGTACATCACCATGCCCTTCAACCACATGGGTCCTACATTTTCCTACAATAAATGTCCATGTCGTGGACTTACTTTCCACCAAGGACACATCTAGTGCTCTCTATTTGTCAATATTATGAAATGCACATATCAAAACACAAGCTATCCATATCACACCCAAAAACATTCACTTGCTTCCATTGGTTATGCCTATAGGAATCTCTATGCATGGTTTCCATTTTTTAAGTAAGCAAACTTGAAAAGAAATCATTGAATCCCTAAATAAGAACTTACATTGTACATTTTTCTCCCTTTCTTTTTCAAACCATAGTCAACACTCTAATTTCCTCCTAAAAATTTCTCTCACTTTCAGTTATGATTTCCCCCACTTAACACTTTCCCTGCTAATAAAAATCAACAAACTTTTGTAGTGTTAACTTTGCATTGGCAACTTTTCCTTATTAGTCAAAACTTTCTATCTCTATGCCTATTTTGGGAACTTTTCTTTATTAGTGATCCAACAAAAAATTCCTTCCGTTGTCCTATTCCCATTAATTTTTGGGTATCCTAGCCCAATGGTTGTCCTCAAGTCCCAGTGCATGCTTCCCATATCCATCTCATGTCATTTACAATGACACCTCTAAAAATATTCCACATCTAAATTGTCATTTAGAAATTTTCACCAAAAAACACATTCAGAGTTTTAAAACTTACCTATTCTCTTTTCCAACTACCTAGCCACTCTTATTGCGGTATACCACTCCCACACAACATCTATCACTTCTCTGAACACTCCTTTTGTTCTTCTCTTCTACCTAAAAATTGCTTTTACGCACACCTTTCTCTCATTGCTTTTAGATACTTTCCTTTAACCTTCAACTACACATGATTCTCACTAGAAAATTATCAAGCACCAATCTATCATCAAAACCCATAAATTCATAATCTTACATAGAATCACCTCTACTATGACAATCCAACATGGATCCCAACACAAGGCACTGATTCCCTGAATAAATATTGCCCTATTTATATTCAGGTGCTATAATCTCTTTAAAATGCCACAAGCATACTTAGAAGTACATTACACACAAACACACACACACACACAACCCTATCCATTAAAATTATATTCACACTATAATCTTTTTAAAGTGCCATAAGCACTGATTGCATTAAACGTATATAATAATAATAATAATCTAATTTTAAGGTCATGGCCAAGCTAGACACCAAATTGGTGTATGAGACCTCCTTGTTTGTGGGACAAGGGACCCTCTGTCTACAATGATTTGAATGCTAAAGTCTATGGAGGTGTACATACCCTAGCCCCCTTTGGATTTGAACTTATGACCTTTGAGGAGGAAACACATTAAGCCTATACAACCATTAGACCTAATATAACCTGAGTGAGACTAATGATTAAGAACATATATTTCCTCTTAAAAAGTCACAAGTTCAAATCTAAAGGGGTCCAATTGAGTTCTTATCCTACTTCTTATCTTATTCTTATTTTTAGTTGCTCCCAATGTTATCCAAAACTTTTTTGGTAAATTCTATCAGTTAAAACATAAAAACCAAATTATGTTTGATCGATCTTTCGAGGTTCTATAACAATTAAAAATTCCTATTAACCTCTGTGCCAGGGAGAACTATGACCTGCAACTATCACAAACATCCAATCTCCATTGGAATTTCGCCAGAATTGATCACCCGATATTTTTTTATCCTATTCCGTTGTCTCACACTGTCACAGCTCTCCCTGTGCTTACTTGCAACTGTCAATGCCAGAAACATTCAAACATTAACATGTCTGTTCACTTTCTCCGATTCTGTGCTTGTCAGCGGCCTCGGCCAATGCCTGCACCTAGGCACTGTCCGCCAATTTATGCATTGATGCACGTCCATGTACCCTCCTCTGCGCCTGCCTACAGCCTTCCATGCAACCAGTCGCCTGCGCCATTTCAGTTTTGCTTATTGAGCCTACGTCTGACTCTGTCGGGCCAGTTTCTTGCGGAGAAAGTTACTAAGTGGATGAGGGTCAGCTTCTTGCGGAGTAGTTAATAAGCGGATTGGTGAGTTAAATCTTATTTTTTTACGAAATAAAGAAATAAAGTTTGAATTTTTATTTTTTTTTAATTTAAAATTTTTAAGGAGGTGAAATTTATTATAATTTAGTAAGGATAATTATTATTAATTATTATTTGTAAATGTGAGTTTATTTATCATTGTTGTTTAACAAAATCAAATTACTTAAAATAATTTGTTGGTAATTTATAAGTGATATATTTTCACTCTTGTAAATTTCCTTTAAAATATAAATTTACTTTTATAAATTTAAAAATTAAATAGTTTTATTTTCAATGTTTATTAAATTTAGTTAAATAAAAAAATTAAATTAAATAAAAAAGAATAATTATGTGTTTGTATGAGCATTGTCTAATTGTGCTAGGTTTTGTTGTTTTTTATGGAAATTATGAGATAAATTTGGATGAAATCACAATTTTTTGTTGTTTAAATTGCATTTATGAATGTAGATCCACTTAAATCTGCATATCCAACACTTTATTACCCGATTTTAGAAAAATTAAACAGAAAAAATGGTTGAAAACCAAAACATAAAAGGTTTGGACTACAACATTTGTATGTGTCACTACTTTTGGGTGTTTTGTCCTACTTTAAAGGTGTGTTAATATTTTTCCTCTTAACTCTGCATATATCGAATCTTCCAATCTAATTTCACTTTTTATCATTTCACCCTTACACCATCCCACCACCACATTTTAATGTCATAGCATCAACACAATACTAAAGTAGAGTAGCAAAAGGGAATGTGAGATATAATACTTTATTGTTAGTGCCTAGGGACTATAGTATTCATTAGGAAGTCAAAAATTTTGGGTTTTTAATTAATTTGTTTTTTAAAGATATTCAAAGTTTGGTTAAATATATAAATTATTCTCAATTTTTTATAAAAACAATTTTTCTTTTGTAATTTTGTAATTTCAACGATTTAATTTATGATCTGTTTAATTTACCAATAGGACTTTATTCACTTAGTGTACACATTTTTCTTTTGTTATTTTTTAGAATTAATAAATAATTTAAAAAAAAAAAAATTAGAAGTGTTCAGTTTGGAGGTTATCATGTTCAGTGTAGTCGATGCCTACCTCATCTGTGCCCTCCTCCATTTCTTGTTACCACTATCACGACCACCACCCTTCAATTGCTAACATGCATGGTAACCTTGCAAAAGTTCAGTGTCCATCAATGATTAGTAAATGAGGGGCTCATAGCCCACTCGCTTCACTAACACAGATTCTTTGTGGAATTAGAGTTTTTATCTCTATCTTAACCTTGTACAAGTTTCTCTATCTACAAACATACCATTAAGCCTTCATCCTCTTCCCCATACAAGGACCTTTCTTCTCCTGACTTCTAAGACTTTATGTACAACCTACATGCAACAACAAACAGTGTGATAACAAAATATAACTTATTGTCCAATATTCCAGTCATCCCTAAATCTTGATTTATGTGTTTGTTATTGATTGGAGTGTAGCTTCTATGGACTCACCAAAACTCGAAATGCATATGAGTCTACTCATGAATCAATTATCGGTCCTATGAGCTCTATATATTTTTCCTCAAAGACGGGCGTTAGGAATTTAATTTACCATATTGATGGGTACCCACTTTCAAGATTCCTTTCCTTAGACCATTCCATACTCTAGTGATCGATGCCAATGAATTGAACTTGACTTAGCTCCACTTGAAGGACCTCGACCAGGTGGGAGACTAGTCGACCAGATAATATACCGACCAAGGTGATGTTGAACAAGGACAAGTCAACCAAGGTGAAGTTGGACAAAGACAAGTCAACCAAGGTGAAATCAAACAAGGACAATTCGACCAAGGTGAAGTCGGACAAAGACAAGTCGACCAAGGTGAAGTCGAACAAAGGAAAATTCGACCAAGGATAAATTCGACCTGCCAATATGCTAATTCGATCAGATAAGAAATAATGGCTCAGGTAGGGGAAGTCGGATCCAACAAAGATTAACATGGCCCAAGTTGATTATTCTACTCATATCTAAGTCAAACCGACCCATTATGAAATCCAAATGACCAGCTGCAGATTTATTCACCTGGTGGAGGAAAGATTAGTGTGCTACATCCACGTGTGACATGTGGGAAGAACAATAGTCGTTCTAACAATAACACTTCGACCCAATGATTTCAAAAAGGATATAGGAAAAGTCGACTCGAAATGAAGTTGACCAAAGATAAATTTAATAATTTAGAGGTGGGTGTAGTCGACTAGGCTTGCATTAAATTCTTAGAGGAATTATAAAAATCATCTGGGTATACGGGAAACAACCCAGGAAAGGAGATATCTTCCATATCATATGAATTCAACTCAACAAATAATTTCAATGTCCAACCCACTTCAAAAGTGCATGGCATGAGAGAACATGGATAATTTTAAGGATGGAAATTTATATTAAAATGTAAAAATGTGGGCTAATCTTACTAGTCCTTAATATGCAAAATCTAAAATGTTTAGCGATAGTTTTGTAAAAATATTCAAATTTCTAACGATTTTATATAGTTTCTATAAAAAAGTAGTTATTTTTAAGATAAAATATTTTTTCTTCAGAAGTGTTAGTCCTTGTGTCGACATAGTGTGACATAAAAGTATGAAATTTTTCCATAAATCTAAGCATAAAAATCAAAATGTGCCTTATATCTAAAAGGAAAGATAATATATATGGCATTACTTTTATCAATATCAAATCTCCATGAATCAAGAAAAAAATGAAAATGAAGATAGTAACCAAAAAATTCATGAAATAACTACATCACAAAATATTTGATTTGTAGTTATATTATTATATATTGCAGATAGCATTGAAAAAAAAATTGCACAAATGTCATGAATTTTGCATTTGCATCATACCACTTAAACTAGAATGATAATAAATTTAAATATAAGTATAAATTCAATGTATGTGATCTTAATATTTTTATGCACAAATGTCATGAATTTTGCATATGCATCATACCACTTTAGCTAGAGTGATAATAAATTCAAGTAAAAGTATAAATTCAATGAATTTTGCATATGCATCATACCACTTGAGCTAGAGTGATAATAAACTCAAGTATAAGTATAAATTCAATGTATGTGAATCTCGAGATAAGACTCTTTGGCTATAGAGAGAGTGAGTATTATATAAGGATAATCCAAGGTTTTAAGTATAAATTCAATGTATGTGAATCTCAAGATAAGACTCTTTGGCTAGAGAGTGAGTGAGTATTATATAAGCATAATCCAAGGTTTTGAATTGTGTTAAGAAGAATAAGTTGTGTTAAAAGTGGGATGATGGAACTTAGTAAGGGAGAAATGAAAGAGAAGTGTGGTTTTTCATTAACAAACATGTGAGTGTGAATGAATATAAAGTCTAGACATTGTAAAGTGTACACTCATTATAGGTGATTATAGTTGATATATTAATGGTCTAAAGAACTAACCATGTGTTATATGAACTTTGATCTAGCATTAAATAGGATCTTGAGTCAATTGCAAGAATATTTAAGAAGGTAGGGTATTTTTTAAGCATTGGAATATTATACCAATTATAATATTGTAGGTGACTATTTTGGTTTGAAAAAATCTTACATATAGATATGTAGGTGAATATTTAATTAAAAAAATATAATTTACTATTAAAATATGTAATTTTTTGTGAATACTATCAATTTAAGTTTTTTTTTTTTTTAAAAGAGAAAAACATTTAAAGAGAAAATTATCAATTAATGATTTTATTTTATTTTATATAAAAACTCAAAAATTGTCATTTGGTGTTGTAACTTGATATGGTTTTTGTTTAGAAACCATGCCAAAACATATTTAAACCTGTTTTATGCCACAAGATGGCTTTTGAACTAGAGAGGGTTTTCTCATATGATTTAAGCACACTAGCTTGCCACTGTCACTAAGTAGCATAGGGTTTAAGAGTTAAATAACAGTTAATTGGAATAAAGGTCTGTAAATTCCTCATGTCAGAAGGCATGATCCATTGGGCATGGAGATAGATTGAAGAAAATAAGAAAACGTAAATATAAAAAAATGATAGAGGACAAAAACAATTTCTATCAATCCCAGATGAAGAAAATGGATTTGCTAGGCATGGAGATCATGAATCAAGCACACAAAATGAACATTTTAACTATCTCATAAATACACTCATTGACAGTGGAAACTCATTGACAATGGAAGTTATACGAAATTGTCCAAGTTGCATATCAAATTTGTATTGAAAGAATAGACATGGAATTACAAGAATCTTAACACATAAAACATGAAAGAAAATATGGCTATGCTATATTGAGAGATGAATCCAATAAATTATTCTCTCTTATTCAGAAATTTACAAAAGGATGGCCTCACATGCTCATCATCCAAGAAAACACGGTCTTCACGTTGCAAGAACCTCCTAACATACTCCCCTTTCATTGAAAAGTGATTCTCCTTCTTTTATAACCCTTTAAGAGTTTGTTTAACTTCATTGATTTTTGGTTTCAAATATCCTCAATCCAAATCTTTATACTTCAAATATTCATTAACCACCTACAATCCAAACAATAATCTCTTTTAGATATGAAAACCAAATCTAAATATGAATAGAATTGAAAATCTAAACTAATCAAACAAAACTTAAAAACTTAAAACTAGATTAAATATAAATTATTTTTAAAACTAAATAAAGATAAAATGTAATTATAATGAAACTAAGTCTAATAAACAAAACAAAATTTTAAATTAAAATAAACTAACATTAAACTAAATCAAATCTAAAAGAATAAAACTAAATATAATGAATTAAAATCTAACCAAAAACTAAATTTATTAGTGCATTTTTCTGAACTGGTTGTGATCTGGTGCATTTTTCAATCAGTTATCAGTGATTTGAAGAGATTTCTCTACTGTGATTTCGCAGTATTTTTCTTCATATAAAAATTGATATATTAAACCACCACTACGACTGCGATTTGTGGTATTCCCGGACAGCGTTGTCATAATTTAAGAAAACCCTAAGTTCTCGTTCATGATCTTTGGCAGAATGTTGCGATTTGTTCACTGTGTATAATAGCAATCTTCTTGACCGCAAAACCTTGCATCAACCTCTGCTGATCCGTTGGTCATCAATACGTTTTCAATCCTCACTTGATCTCTACGATTCATGATATGCATTTTTGCAAATTTGGTTGTTCACAAAATCTAGACGTATACCCTTTACAAGAACTGCAAAATATCTAGAGTTTTGAAAGAGTTGTTGAGTGAAAGCGTTATAAATATGTGCCGAAGGAAAACGGTTTTCCAGGGATGGAACCGCTAGCTTTCTTGCCAGGGAAGGCGCTATGATTATGTGCTGAAGGAAATCGGTTTTCCAGAGCAGGAACGCTAGCATTCTTGTTAGGGAAGGCGTTTTATTTATAGGCAGAAGGAACTCGGTTTTCCAGAGCTGGAAACGCTAGAGACTCACCATGATGGGAAATCGTGTGCAAGGAAATGCAGCTCGTACGTTGGGAAAATCGTATTGCTCAAGAAAAAGGTGGCGCAGAGGTTTCAAGGGAACAATGCCAAGGGTTTCACATGCTGGGCCAATTGGGAGCAATGGGAAATCTCGCCAGGAGATTATCGATTAGCCTGGGAGAAATCTGTATAAGAAAAACGCAGTGAAAGCAAAGGGCTTGTTGAGTGAAGGTGCTGGGTGGAGGCACCCACGCCTGGCCATCCTCTTAATGAAATAAAAATAACTCAAGGTTCCTTGTGAGAGCGTTGGCCATTTGTGAGAATAAAAACGAAGTAACAAGAATACGGAAAAACACAAGGTGGCGCAGACCCCCTCACCTCCTTCGGGGCTGCTTGACCTCCTGGTCTAGGATCGTTCAAACACCTGAGTCGGATTGACTTTTTGGTTCCCTGCTGGAACCAAACAAAGTCTACCACAGGTCCTTCTTTCCCCAAAGTGCAGGTCCTCTTAACCCCGTGGCTCTCTTCTTGGCCCTTTGAAGAAAGTTGGCGGCAACACTCGCTTTCCGTGCTAGGCCCTTTCTATCACATGACATCGGGATGTGTCCGTGTCCCGAGGCTCAACCACACAAAGCGCTTCAGGCTTCGCCTTCGACCCTTTCCATGACAGCCAACTCTTACGTCCCCGAACTCCGAATCGGCGAACTCAAACGACGTGAGGATCAATGGTCCCCGTCTTTCTTTTCGATCGACGGCTACGATCTTTTCGAACTCTAGCCTTCAGGGGTCTCTTGATATCTTCCTTTAATATCTCCCGGAGTGCTACTGCTCCGAATCGTGCGGATTTCTTCTACACATCCCTTTCAGATCCAACAGTCTAGATTCAAAACACTCTTCGCGACTTTGTGAAGATCTTTGTTTGCTCTTGGCAAACCTTCCAGAGTTCCAACTCCAGGATCTCTCGATCTTCTGCTACCTGTCTCCTCTCCACGATGGACGATTTCACGGTCTTCGGGACTTCGGCAAGTCCTCGACCTTCTTGCACACTTAGCGCAATTTCTTCTCGAGACATAGATTGTTCTCGACCTTCTTATGCAGTCCTTCCAGAGTCCTAAACAAATTCTTTTGCAACTTTTCTCAGCTTGAACCCTTTGAGGTTCTCAGTTCCTCTACGTCCTCCAATGAACTTTCTGATGCCTAAGATGAACTTACTGTATCCTTGGCACACTCCTTGTGCTCGGCTAAGCCTTTCGACGGCTTCTCCCTTAGCCCTTCCAGAAGTCTTAAGGCATCTCCTTTCCTTTGTCGATGCACTCTTGCAAAGTCTTCCTTCCTCAGAGTGTTCAGCAACCCTGGGATTTTCTCAACAATTCCAACACTTTAGAATGTGTTGCTCTTGTATGCACTCGCACTTGCTCTATATCCTCCTAGAAGAGTATTACAAAGTATTCAATAACTCTTTGTTGTGCTTCCTTCCACACAGTTTTTCTTTCCAAGGTACCCAACCACCTTGAAATTTCCCTCTAAGTCCGTGAATTATCCTGGTATTCCCTCCTAGCATCTTCTCTTTTGACTCGAACAAATTCAAACAGGCACTCATTGCGTTGACTCACAGAGTTTCCACCCTTTGTCGCACACTCCTTGCACTTTGTTTTAAGAACAATAACTAATCCAACACCCTCGGAGATAGAATATTATGAATCTATCCCTGCAGATGATTTCTAACATAAATCTACAATATAAATGCATATGAATGACGTTCACAACTAGACATCCATTACACAGAAATTGGCAAATAGGAAAAACTATTACTTTTTATTAATGGCGGAATGTCCATTACAATATGTGAGTTCGAACTACAACTGAGTCTCGACTCTCCCTCAACTTTGTATCTCCTATCTTTATCTGCGATGTATGCTCTACTGGAAACAATACAAGACTTTATACAAGAGGGGCTCAAAGAGATTCCCTCCAAGCTAATCTAGTGGTGTCTAATCACCATTCAATACGCCTGACTAATGAGGCAGATTACAATGATGGAAATCTGATCTGAATCGGATGCAGATCACTCCTACCATTAACCATTTAATGGCAACCTCATCTACAGCTTGTGCAAAGGCACAACTTGACCCTACCAACCTGTCAACATTAATTTCCTTAATCACAATTTAGATTCTCGAAGGAAAAATGAGAGGGTGATGCCTCTCCCTTGCTTCAATGCGCACCACTCATGCGAATCAACTGGCGCGTGCTGAGGTAGAACGATGTTCCTACATCATACTCCACGGTGACGAAAATTCATGAGCTCCTGCTCATGAGCTTCCATGCTCTGTTGAAATCCTCTTGGATCCCAAAATTTCTCCTAGAGATGTCCTTTTGCTCCTCTACCTTGCTTTTGTTGATGCTTCTGCATATTCCCTGTTGCTCGTGCAGGTTCCTTTCTGTCTAACTTCTCCTTGCTGACCGCTTCTTCTGCTGACCTCAACATCAACCTTCATATCTCCTCTACAACTTATTCCAGTTGCTTCATCGGCTGGTCCGGCTTCATTAGCTGCAACTCTTCATGCTGATCCATGGGTAGGTCATCCTGATCTCCCATGCTGCTTTCATCCCTTGTGACGCTAACTAGACACTCTGCTCCGGACTCTAATTCTGTAGTCTCACCACTGAACTATTGTTCAGATACCTCCTCCGACAGACTAACTCTTGTCATTTCTTCAGCTGGTTCCATTCCATCTCTCTCTAGTTGCAACTCATGTTGGCATGTCTCTTCTGGTATGGCTATCGCGTGGCAGCCACCTTTTGGTTATGGACTATCCAACCAATCCTCAAGTTCCTTTAACTCCATCTCCCACTGATTCAATAACTCAATTGGGTGCTCCTCTTCTGTTGGGGAAGACTTTAGTACCTTCTCCTTCTCCTCCATGACAGTATCAACTCATTGTCCATCTGTTGCCTCTGCAACCCCTCTGCTAGACTCTCCTCGGCTGCTTGACAGGAATATCTCGACTCCTAGAATGACCAGAACGCTCATTTGATCCTTCTCCTATGTGATGAAAGTTTCCAACTTGTCATCATCTTCATTAACGCGGCTTGCAACTCCGCATGAATCTTCATATGGATGAGGCATTTCTTCCTCCTCTCCATCTATCAATACCCCTTGTTGACATGAACTCTCAGTTGAGCTCATCTCTTCTCCCTTGCCCACTTGGCAATTTGGGATGTCTCCTCTGCCCTCCAGGCAGTTTACGAGATTAACTGACCCCTTCGCATTTCCCACATGGAAACCTATGAGACCTATGCCAGATCTCTTTTCCTCGCCATTGAGGTTTTCGACATATCTCAACCACCTTTTCAACACCTATTGCTACCTTCTGGCCAACGACTTTCGAATAGGCCACTTACCTGTCATTTTCAAAGGCCACTTGTATCTCCAGTGCACCTTTGCTTCCTACTATATCTTGAATGCTATCATATCCATATTTGCTTGGATTTCACTGAGCTACTTGTCAATCTCCACTTTTGTTTTCTACAGGTAGACTTCTCCTCGACCACGTTAATGACCTCCAATGGCCATCTTGCTTCAACTACAGCCCACCTGGTTGTTTATCATTTGTTGCACACCTTGCAACAGTTTCCATAGAGCATCGCACTCTATCTCCCTTGCCTACATAAATCAATTCTATATTTTTTCTGATACCACTCTTGGCGTAGACGCCTTCCCCTCCTTCGGGGTTGCTCGACCTCCCGGTCTAGGATCATACAAACACCTCAGTCGGATTGACTCTTTGGTCCCCTGCTGGAACCCGACAAACTCTACCACAGATTCTTCTTTCCCCAAAGTGCATGTCCTCTTAACCCCATGGCTCTCTTCTTGGAACTTTGAAGAAAGTTGGCAGCGACACTCGCTCTCCGTGCCAAGCCCTTTTTATCACGTGACCTCGGGTTGTGTCCCGGAGCTCAACCAAACAAAGCTCTTCGGGCTTCAGCTTTGACCCTTTCCATGACAACCAACTCTTATGTCCCTGAACTCTGAATCGACGAACTCAAATGGCACAAGGATCAACAATCCCCTTCTTTCCTTCCGATCGACAGTTATGATCTCTTTGGACTCCGGACTTCGGGAGGCTCTCGATATCTTCCTTTGATATCTCCTGGAATGCTACCTCTCTTAATCGTATAGATTTATTCCACGTGTCCCTTCTAGAACCAACGGTCTGGATTCAAACCGCTCTTCCTGACTTTGCAAAGATCTTTGTTTCCTCTTGGAAAACCTTCCGAAGTTCCAAATCTCGGATCTCCCAATATTCTGCCACCTGTATCCTCCCAACAATGGACGATTTCATAGTATTAGGGACTTCGGCAAGTCCTTGACCTTCTTACACACTTAGTGCAATTTATTCTCGAGACTTAGACTATTCTCAACCTTCTTCTACACTCCTTGCAGAGTCCTACGCAAATTCTTCTGCGACTTTGCTCAGCTTGAACCCTTCGAGGTTCTTAGTTCCTCTACATCCTCCAGTGTACTTTATGGTGCCCTCTTGGCAACTTAACTATATTCCTCCTGAGCTTGTAAGATGAACTTATTGTATCCTTGGCGCACTCCTTGCACTCGGCTAAGCCTTTCGACGGCTTCTCCCTTAGCCCTTCTAGAAGTCTTAAGGCATCTCCTTTCCTTTGTCGATGCACTCTTGCAAATCCCTCCTTCTTCAGAGTGTTCAACAACCTTGGGGTTTTCTCAATGCTTCCAACACTTTAGAATGTGTTTCTCTTGTATGCACTCGTACTTTCTCTATGCCATCCTAGCATAGTATTACAAAGTATTTAGTAACTCCGTGTTGTGCTTCCTTCCACACGGTTTTTCTTTCCAAGGTACCCAACCACCTTGAAATTTACCTCCAAGTCTGTGAATTATCCTGGTGTGCCCTCTTAATAGCTTCTCTTCTGACTCAAACGAGTTCAAACACGCACTCCTTGCATTGGCTCACAGAGTTTCCACCCTCTGTCACGCACTCCTTGCACTTAGCCTTAAGAATCAGAAATAATCCAACACCCTCACAGATAGAAGATTATAACTCTATCCATGCAGATGATTTCTAACATACATCTACAGTATACACGCACATGAATGACGTTCACAACTAGACATCCATTACACAAAAATTCACAAATAGGAAAAATTGTTACTTTCTATTAATGGTGGAATGTCCATTACAATATGTGAGTCTGAACTACAACTGAGTCTCCGCTCTCCATCAACTGTCTATCTCCTATCTCTATCTATGATGTATGATCTACTGGAAACAATACAAGAGTTTATACAAGAGGTGTTCGATGAGCTTCCTTCCAAGCTAGTCTAGTGGTGTCTAATCACCATTCAAAATGCATGACTAATGAGGTATTTTACAATGATGGAAATATTGTCCAAATCGGATGCAAATCTCTCCTACTGTCAACCATTTAATGGCGACCTCATCTACAGCTTGTGCAAAGGCACAACTTGACTCTACCGACCTATCAACATTAATTTCCTTAATCACGATTTAGATGCTCGAAGGAAAAATGAGAGGGTGGCACCTCTCCCTTCCCTGAATGCGCACCACTCGTGCTAATCAACTGGTGCGTGCTAAGTTAGAGCGATGCTCCTACATCATACTCCACAACTATGAAAATTCATGAGCTCCTACTCATGAGCTTCCCATCTCTTTTGAAATCCTCTTGGATCCAAAACTTTCTCCTTGATTTGTCCTTCTTCTCCTCTGCCTTACTTCTTCTCTGCTTCTGCATCTTCCCTGCTGCTTTTGCATCTTCCCTGCTGCTTCTGCGTCTTCCCTGCTTCTCCTGCAGGTTCCTTTATGTCCATCTTCTCCTTGTTGACCGCTCCTTCTGTTCACCTCAACATAGACCTCTGTATCTCCTTTACAGCTTCTTCTAGTTGCTTCATCGGTTGGTTCAGCTTCATCGACTGCAACTCTTTATGTTGCTCAATGGGTAGGTCCTTCTGATCTCCTATGTTTCTTTCATCCCTTGTGATGTTGACTGGCCACTCTGTTGCAGACTCCAATTCTGCAGTCTCGCCACTCAACTGTTGTTCAGGTACCTCCTCCGACAAACTAACTCTTGTCGATTCTTCAACTAGTTCCATTCCAGCTCTCTCCAGTTTCAACTCGTGTCGGCATGTCTCTTCTGGCATGGCTATCTCGTGGCATCCACCTTTTGGTTCTGGACTATCCAACCAATCCTCAAGTACCTTTAATTCCATCTCCCACTGAGTGAGTAACTTAACTGGGTGCTCCTCTTCTATTGGGGCAGACTTCAGTACATGCTCCTTCTCCTCCATGATAGTCTCAGCTCGATGTCCTTATGTTTCCTCTGCGACCCCTATGCTAGCCTCTCCTCGACTGCTTGACAGGAATATCTCAACTCCTCCAATGACCAAAATGCTCCTCTGATCCTTCTCCTCTATGATGAAATTTCCAACTTATCATCATCTTCATTCACCTGGCTTGCATCTCCACATGAATCTTCATATGGATGAGGCATTTTTTCCTCCTCTCCATATGTCAACACCCCCTATTGATGTGAGCTCTCAACTGAGTTCATCTCTTCTCCCTTTCCCACTTGGCAATTCAGGATGTCTCCTCTGCCCTCCTGGCAGTTTACGAGATCAATTGACCCCTTCTCATTTTCCACCTGGTAACCTATGAGACCTTTTCCAGATCTCTTTCCCTCTCCATTGAGGTTTTCAACATATCTAAACCACCTTTTCAACATATGTTGTTTCCTTCTGGCCAACAACTTCCGAATATGCCACTTAGCTTTCCTTTTAAAAGGTCGCTCGTATCTCCAACGTACCTTTGCTTCCTACTGCATCTTGAATGCTAGCATCTCCATATTTTCTCGGGTTTCATTAAGCTCCTTGTTCATCTCCACTTTTATTTTCTGCGGGAATACTTCTCCTCAACCACGCTCATGACCTCCAATGGCCATCTTGCTTCACTTGCAGCCCACCTGGTTGTTTATCATTTGTTGCACACCTTGCAACAGTTTCCACATACCACTGCACTTTGTCTCCCTTGCCTATAGAAATCAATTATGTATTTACTTTGATACCACTCTTGGCACAGACCCCCTCCCCTCCTTCAAGGTTGCTCGACCTCACGGTCTAGGATCATTAAAACACCTGAGTTGGATTGACTCTTTGTCTCCCTACTGGAACCCGAAAAACTCTACCATAGGTCCTTTTTTCCTCAAAGTGCAAGTCCTCTTAACCCCGCAGCTCTCTTCTTAGCCTTTTGAAGAAATTTTGTTGTGACACTCGCTCTCCATGCCACGCCCTTTCTATCACATGACATCAGGCTGAGTCCCGGGGCTCAACCACACAAAGCGCTTCCGGCTTCGCCTTCGACCCTTTCCACGACAGGCAACTCTTATATCCCCGAACTCCGAATCGGCAAACTCAAATGACGTGAGGATAAACGGTCCCTGTCTTTCCTTTCGATCGACGGCTACGATATTTTCGGACTCTGGCCTTCAGGGGTCTCTTGATATCTTCCGTTGATATCTTCGGGAGTGCTACCACTCCAAATTGTGCAGATTTCTTCCACACATCCCTTCTAGATCCAACGATCTGGATTCAAAACGCTCTTCGCGATATCACGAAGATCTTTGTTTTCTCTGGGAAAACCTTCCGGAGTTCCAACTCCTAGATCTCCCAATCTTCTACTACCTATCTCCTCCTGATGGTGGATGATTTCACGGTCTTCGGGACTTCAGCAAGTCCTCAACCTTCTTGCACACTTAGCGCAATTTCTTCTCGACACTTAGAATGTTCTCAACCTTCTTCTGCACTCCTTGCAGAGTCCTGCGCAAATTCTTCTGCAACTTTGCTCAGCTTGAACCCTTCGAGGTTCTTAGTTCCTCTACATCCTCCAATGGACTTTTTGGTGCCTAAGATGAACTTACTGTATCCCTGGCACACTCCTTGCGCTTGGCTAAGACTTTCGACGGCTTCTCCCTTAGCCCTTCCAGAAGYCTTAAGGCATCTCCTTTCYTTTGTCGATGCACTCTTGCAAAGTCTTCCTTCCTCAGAGTGTTCAACAACCCTGGGGTTTTCTCAATGCTTCCAACACTTCAGAATGTTTTTCTCTTGTATGCACTCCTACTTTCTCTATGCCCTCCTAGAAGAGCATTACAGAGTATTCAATAAATCTTTGGTGTGCTTCCTTCCACACAGTTTTTCTTTCCAAGGTACCCAACCACCTTGAAATTTTCCTCTGAGTCCGTGAATTATCCTAGTGTTCCCTCCTATCAGCTTCTCTTTTGACTTGAACAAGTTCAAACACGCACTCATTGCGTCGACTCACATAGTTTCCACCCTTTGTCGCACACTCCTTACACTTAGCCTTGAGAACGAGAACTAATCCACCACCCTCAGAGATAGAATATTATAACTCTATCCCTGCAGACGATTTCTAACATAAATCTACAATATAAATGCATATGAATAGCGTTCACAACTAGACATCCATTACACAGAAATTGGAAAATAGGAAAAACTGCTACCTTTTATTAATGGTGGAATGTCCATTGCAATATGTGAGTCCGAACTACAACTGAGTGTGCAGTCTCCCTCAACTGTCTATCTCCTATCTCTATATGCGATGTATGCTCTACTGGAAACAATGCAATAGTTTATACAAGAGGGGCTCAATGAGCTTCCCTCCAAGCTAATCTAGTGGTGTCTAATCACCATTCAATACGCCTGACTAATGAGGCAGAGTACAATGATGGAAATCTCATCTGAATTGGATAATGATCCCTCCTACCGTCAGCCATTTAATGGTGACCTCATCTACATCTTGTGCGAAGGCACAACTTGACTCTACCAACCTGACATCATTAATTTCCTTAATCACGATTTAGATTCTCGAAGGAAAAATGAGAGGGTGACACCTCTCCCTTCCTTCAATGTGCACCACTCATGCTAATCAACTGGCGCGTGCTGAGGTAGAGAGATTCTCCTGCATCATACTCCACAGCTATGAAAATTCATGAGCTCTTTCTCATGAGCTTCCCATCTCTTTTAAAATCCTCTTGGATCCCAAAATTTCTCCTAGATATGTCCTTCTGCTCCTTTGCCTTGCTTCTGTTGATGCTTCTGCATATTCCTTGTTGCTCATGCAGGTACCTTTTTTTCCATCTTCTCCTTGCTAGACGCTTCTTCTACGGACCTCAACATCAACCTCTGTATCTCCTCTACAACTTCTTCCAGCTGCTTCATCGTCTGGTTCGTCTTTATCAGCTACAACTCTTCATGCTACTCCATGGGTAGGTCATCCTGATTTCCCATGTTTCTTTCATCCCTTGTGACGTTGACTGGCCACTCTGCTTCAGACTCCAATTCTGCAGTTTTGCCACTGAACTATTGTTCAACTACCTCCTCTGACAGACTGACTCTTGTCAGTTCTTCGACTGGTTCCATTCCATATCTCTCCAGTTGTAACTCTTGTTGGCATGTCTCTTCCGGAATGACTATCTCGAGGAAGCCACCTATTGGTTCTGGACTATCCAACCAATCCTCCAATTACTTTAACTCCATCTCCCACTGAGTGAGTAACTCAACTAGGTTCTCCTCTTTTGTTGGGGAAGACTTTAGTACCTACTCCTCCTCCATGAAAGTCTCAAATTGTTGTCCTTTTTTTGCCTCTGCAACCCTTGTGATATCCTCTCCTCAGTTGCTTGACATGAATATCTCGACTCCTCCAATGAACAGAACTCTCCTCTGATCCTTCTCCTCTGTGATGAAAGTTTCCAACTTGTCATCATCTTCACTCACACAGATTGCAACTCCACATGAATCTTCATATGGATGAGGCATTTCTTCCTCCTCTCCATATGTCAAAACCCCTTGATGACATGAACTCTCAGTTGAGATCATCTCTTCTCCCTTGCCCACTTGGAAATTCGGGATGTCTCCTCTGCCCTCATGGTAGTTTACGATATCAACCGACCCCTTCTCATTTCCCACCTGGAAACCTACGAGACCTATGCCAGATCTCTTTCCCTCACCATTGAGATTTTCAACATATCTTAACCACCTTTTCAACACCTGTTTCTACCTTCTAGACAACAACTTCCGAACATGCCACTTACCTGTCCTTTTCAAATGCCACTTGTATCTTCAACGCACCTTTGTTTCCTACTGCATATTGAATGATAGCATATCCATATTTGCTAGGATTTCACTAAGCTCCTTGTCAATAATCGCTTTTCTTTTCTGTGGGAAGACTTCTCCTCGACCACGCTCATGACCTCCAACGACCATCTTGCTTCACTTGCAGCCCACCTAGTTGTTTATCATTTGTTGCACACCTTGCAACAATTTCTATAGAGCATCGCACTCTATCTCCCTTGCCTACATAAATTAATTCTATATTTTCTCTGATACCACTCTTGTCACAGACCCCCTCCCCTCCTTCGAGGCTACTCGACCTCCTGGTCTAGGATCATTCAAACACCTCAGTCAGATTGACTCTTCAGTTCCCTGCTAGAACCCAACAAACTCTACCACAGGTTCTTCTTTCCCCAAAGTGCGGGTCTTATTAACCTCGTGGCTCTCTTCTTGTCCCTTTGAAGAAAGTTGGCAATGACACTCGCTCTCCGTGCCAAGCCCTTTCTATCACGTGACCTTGGGCTATGTCTCAAGGCTCAACCAAATAAATCTCTTCGAGCTTAGACTTCAACCCTTTCCACAATAGCCAACACTTACGTCCCCGAACTCTAAATCGGCAAACTCAAATGGCGTGAGGATCAATGGTCCCCATATTTCATTCTGATCAACGACTACGATCTCTTCAGACTCCAGCCTTCGGGAGGCTCACGATATCTCCTAGACTATTACTTCTCTGAATCGTGTGGATTTATTCCACGCATCCCTTCCAGAACCAATAGTATGGAATCAAATCGGTCTTCGCGACTTCGCGAAGATCTCTATTTCCTCTTGGAAAACCTTATGGATTTCCAACTCTCGGATCTCTCGATCTTCTCCCACCTTTTTTCTCCCAGGGATTGATGATTTCACGGTCTTTGGGACTTCAGTAAGTCCTCGACCTTGTTGCACACTTAGCACAATTTATTCTCGAGACTTAGATTGTTCTCGACCTTCTTCTTCACTCCTTGCAGATTCCTGTGGAAATTCTTCTGTGACTTTCTCGGCTTGAACTCTTCGAGGTTCTCAATTCCTCTACATCCTCCAGTAGACTTTCTGGTTCCCTCCCAGCAACTTAACTCTCTTCCTCTTGAGCTTTTAAGAAGAACTTATTATATCCTTGGCACACTCCTTGCGCTCGGCTAAGCCTTTCGACAACTTCTCCCTTAGCCCTTCCAGAAGTCTTAAAGCATCTATTTTCCTTTGTCGATGCACTCTTGCAAATCCTTCCTTCCTCGGAGTGTTCAACAACCCTAGGGTTTTCTCAACAGTTCAGAATGTGTTTCTCTTGTGCGCACTCATACTTTCTTTGTGCCCTCCTGGCAAAGTATTACAGAGTATCCAGTAACTTTGTGTTGTGCTTCCTTCCACACAGTTTTTCTTTCCAAGGTACCCAACCACCTTGAAATTTACCTCCGAGTCTATGAATTTTCTTGGTGTGCCCTCCTAGCAGCTTCTCTTCTGACTCGAATGAGTTCAAACACACACTCCTTGCGTCGTCTCATAGAGTTTCCACCCTCTATCGTGCACTCCTTGCACTTATCCTTGAGAGCCAAAACTAATCCAACACCCTCACATATAGAATATTATAACTCTATCCCTGCAGACGATTTATAACATACATCTACAGTATAAATGAATATGAATGACGTTTACAACTAGACATCCATTACACAGAAATTGGCAAATAGGAAAAACTGTTACTTTCTATTAATGGTGGAATTTCCATTACAATATTTGAGTCCAAACTACAACTGCGTATAAACTCTCCCTCAACTATCTATCTCCTATATCTATCTATGATGTATTCTCTACTAGAAACAATACAAGAGTTTATACAAGAGGGGCTCGATGAGCTTCCCTCCAAGCTAATCTAGTGGTGAATTATCACCATTCAAAATGCATGACTAATGAGGCAGTTTACAATGATGGAAATCTAATCCGAATCAAATGCAGATCCCTCCTATCGTCAACCATTTAATGATGACCTCATCTACATTTTGTGTGAAGGCACAAATTGACTCTACCAACCTGTCAATATTAATTTCCTTAATCACGATTTAGATTCTCGAAGGAAAAATGAGAGGGTGGGGCCTCTGCCTTCCTTGAATGCGCACCACTCGTGCTAATCAACTGGTGCGTGCTGAGGTAGAGCGATTCTCCTACATCATACTCCACAGCTACGAAAATTCATGAGCTCCTTCTCATGAGATTCCCAGATATTTTGAAATCCTCTTAGATCCCAAGCTTTCTCTTGGAGCTGTCTTTCTTCTCCCCTACCTTGTTTCTTCTACTGCTTCTGCATCTTCCATGTTTCTCCTGCAGGTTCCTTTATGTCCAGCTTCTCCTTGCTGACCGCTTCTTCTGTTGACCTCAACATCAACCTCCATATCTCCTCTACGACTTCTTCTAGCTACTTCATCGGTTGTTCGTCTTCATCGACTGCAACTCTTCATGTTGCTCCATGAGTAGGTCATCCTCATCTCCCATGTTGCTTTCATCCCTTGTGACATTGACTGGCCACTCTGTTGTAGACTCCAATTCCGCAGTCTCGCCACTGAAATGTTGTTTAGGTACCTCCTCTGGCAGACTAACTCTAATCAATTCTTCGGTTGGTTCCATTCCAACTCTCTCCAGTTTCAACTCGTGTTGGCATGTCTCTTGTGGCATGGATATCTCATGGAAGCCACCTCCTGGTTTTGGACTATCCAACCAATCCTCCAGTACCTTTAACTCCATCTCGCACTGAGTGAGTAACTCAACTGGGTGCTCCTCGTTTATTTGGGCATACTTCAGTACATGCTCTTTCTCCTCCATGAAAATATCAGCTCGTTGTCCTTATGTTTTCTTTGAAACCCCTGTGCTAGCCTCTCCTCAACTGCTTGACAGGAATATCTCGACTCCTCCAATGACCAGAATGCTCCTCTGATCCTTCTCCTCTATGATGAAAGTTTCCAACTTGTCATAATATTCATTCACGTGGCTTCCAGCTCCGCCTGAATCTTCATATGGATGAGGCCTTTCTTCCTCCTCTCCATCTGTCACCACCCCCTGCTGACGTGAACTCTCAACTGAACTCATCTCTTCTCCCTTTCCCACTTGTAAATTTGGGATGTCTCCTCTGCCCTCCTAGTAGTTTAAGAGATCAACTGACCCCTTCGCATTGCCCACCTGTCAACTTATTAGACCTTTGCCAGATCTCTTTCCCTCACCATTGAGGTTTTCAACATATCTCAACCACCTTGTCAACACATGTTTCTTCCTTCTAGCCAACAACTTCCGAGCATGCCACATAGTTTTCCTTTTCAAAGGTCACTCGTATCTCCATCGCACATTTGCTTCGTGTTGCATCTTGAATGCTAGTGTCTCCATCTTTGCTCAGATTTCATTGAGCTCCTTTTCCATCTCTTCTTTTCTTTTCTGCCGGAAGACTTCTCCTCGACCATGCTCATGACCTCCAACAACCATCTTTCTTCACCTGCAACCCACCTGGCTATTTATCATATGTTGCACACCTTGCAACATTTTCCACAGACCACCGCACTCTGTCTCCCTTGCCTACATAAATCAATTATGTATTTTCTTTGATACCACTCTTGGCGTAGACCCCCTCCCCTACTTTGGGGCTACTCGACCTCCCGGTCTAGAATCGTTCACACCTAAATCCACTCTTCGGCTCCCTACTGGAACCTAAAAAACTCTACCACAGGTCCTTCTTTCCCCAAAGTGTGGGTCCTCTTCACCCCGAGGCTATCTTCTTGGCCATTTGAAGAAAGTTGGCAGTGACACTCACTCTCTGTGTCAGGCCCTTTCTATCACGTGACCTCAGGATGTGTCCTAGGGCTCAACCACACAAATCTCTTCAGGCATCATCTTCGACCCTTTCCACGATAGCCAACTCTTATGTCCCCGAACTCCAAATCGATGAACTCAAACATCGTGAGGATCAACGGTCCTCGTCTTTCCTTCTAATCAATGATGATGATCTCTTTGGATTTCGACCTTCGGGAGTCTCTCGATATCTTCCTCCGATATCTCCCAGAGTTCTACCTCTCTGAATCATGCAGATTTCTTCCATGCGTCCCTTCCAAATTCAACAGTCTGGATTCAAACTGCTCTTCACGACTTTGTGAAGATCTATGTTTTCTCCTGGAAAACCTTCCAAAGTTCCAACTCTCGGATCTCCCGATCTTATGCAACCTGTCTCCTCTCGATGTTGGACGATTTCACATTCTTCGGGACTTCGACAAGTCCTCGACCTTATTGCACACTTAGCGCAATTTATTTTCGAGACTTAGACTGTTCTCGACCTTCTTCTGCACTCCTTGCAGAGTCCTGTGCAAATTCTTCTGTGACTTTTCTCGGCTTGAACCCTTCGAGGTTCTCAGTTCCTTTATGTCCTCCAGTGGACTTTCTAGTTCCCTCCTGGCAACTTAACATTATTCCTCCTAACCTTGTAAGATCAACTTACTGTATCCTTGGAGCACTCCTTGCACTCGGCTAAGCCTTTCGAAGGCTTCTCCCTTAGCCCTTCCAGAAGTCTTAAAGAATATCCTTTCCTTTGTCGATGCACTCTTGCAAAGACTTCCTTCCTCAGAGTGTTCAACAACCTTGGGGTTTTCTCAATTCTTCCAACACATCAGAATGTGTTGCTCTTGTATGCACTCATACTTGCTCTATGCCCTCCTAGCAGAGTATTACAGAGTATTCAATAACTCTACGTTGTGCTTCCTTCCACATAGTTTTTCTTTCCAAGTTACCCAACCATCTTGAAATTTCCCTCTGATTCTGTGAATTATCCTAGTGTGCCCTCCTGGCAACTTCTCTTTTGACTCGAATGAGTTCAGACACACACTCCTTGCATCAACTCACAGAGTTTCCACCCTCTGTCGTGCACTCCTTGCACTTATCCTTGAGAACCAAAACTAATCCAACACCCTCACAGATAGAAGATTATAACTTTATCCCTACAGATGATTTCTAACATACATGTACAGTATAAACTCATATGAATGACGTTCACAACTAGACATTCATTGCATAGAAATTGGCAAACAGGAAAAATTGTTACTTTCTATTAAGGGTGGAATGCCCATTACAATATGTGAGTCTGAACTACAACTGAGTCTCAACTCTCCCTCAACTGTCTATCTCCTATCTCTATCTGTGATGTATGCTCTACTGGAAACAATAAAAGAGTTTATACAAGAGGGGCTCGATGAGATTCCCTCCAAGCTAATCTAGTGGTGTCTAATCATCATTCAAAACGGCTGACTAATGAGGCAGATTACAATGATGGAAATCTGATCTGAATTGGATCCAGATCCCTCCTACCATCAACCATTTAATGGCAACCCCATCTACAGCTTGTGCAAAGGAACAACTTGACTCTACCAACCTGTCAACATTAATTGTCTTAATCATGTTTTAGATTCTCGAAGGAAAAATGAGAGGGAGGTGTGTCTCCCTTCCTTGGATGTGCACCACTTGTGCTAATCAATTGGCACATGCTGAGGGAGAGCGGTGCTCCTGCATCACAAGGTTCCTTGTGAGAGTGTTGTTCATTTGTGAGAATAAAAAAACAGAGACATTATGATAAGGTTGAGTGAGATCCAAGCAATTGTTGCATAAAATGCAAAGGTTTCTCTGAGAGAAGGTGCAGGGTATATGCACCAAGAGCATGGCTATGTGTTTCAGATAAAAATGTTGAGGTTTCATGGTAAAAACGGAAGCATGTAAAAAGAAAAATCATACGAACTAGACCTCCACGGATACAAGCCAATAACAAAACTGAGATTGCTCCCACTGATCTATACATCAATTTTTACTTCAATAAGAAACTGCAGACATCAAGGTTACAATATACAATCATTATATCACTAAGAATGCATGAGTTTTATAAACATTCAGATCTAGACTCCATTAACATCAATATTCAAAAATCTATAAGACTACATTGATTCTATATTAACACATAAATAATTAAATATACAGTACTGTGACCAGAAAATAGTGGTAGTGGAGTTGCTCATTTTTCCGACAACTAGCACACGTCCTTTCCAAGCTTGAACCATTTCAAGCCACCTTTGCCTGCTTGTTAATCATTGAGACTTCACTGGTACCTCCTAGCGTATGCTAGGGGTACTCTTCTTCCCCCTTATTCCCCTTAGCCACAAAGGAGCCACGCACACACACAACCAGAAATCCTCTAGCTCCTAGCTCACCTCACAAGGTAGAGCCACCACTCTCTCGCAAGTTGGGCATCCCAACTCTCATAAGTAAAACCAATCATAATTTCTGTAGCATAATATTACTCATAACCTGTGTGATCCATTACTCATCTCATGCATTTGTTTTATAGAATTTTCCCTACACTTGCACAATTAATTCTCATTTCAATTAACAAAATTTAGAATTATCTCCCCATATTGTTGTCACCCTTTCCCCAAAATGCCCTATTAAATCCACATTTTATTTTAATAAAAAATAATTTCCCTCACCCATCCTAAAAGTGCTCCTAAAATCACTCCTAATTGTCCCTTTATTCCCTTTATTTCCAATTAATGACTAACGTCTTTCTAAAATTGATTTGAGTTAAAATAAAATTGTTCTCTAGTCAGACTAGTGTTAACTAGACTCTAGATACTTTTTATGCTTACACATTCTTTGATGCTTTATTCCTTTCTTATTTTAAATTCTAATTTGGTATTTCCTACACACATGTGTATTGTATTAATTCTTTAGATTTATTTCATCTCTCTTAATCTCTTAAATTCGTTTACCCTTTTTCCTATTTTATCTAATTTGTATTTTAGTTTTAGTAATCTCACCAAGCTTTAGACTTGGGCTTTAATTCAAATAGCCTTAGACTTTCATTTGGGGGTTTAAAATTAATAATTCCAATCCTTAATTAATTAATTAAAACCGACAATGTTTAAATATTTTACAAGATGTAAAAATTTGCTCAAGGTTTTCTAGGCCACATAGGTTCATTGGCTCAAATTTTATTACGCGACATTCCCTTCAATACGCACTACGTGCTCCAAGGGTGCCACTCGCCTTTGATTCAAATTTTAATTTACGCGATGTGCCCTTCAAAATGCACTATGTGCTTCAAGGGTGCCACTCGCCTTTGACTGGTTTTGGTAATTGTGCAACCCTTGGATTCAATACTCCATTCAGGAGACCTTGTGATAGACTATGGTATTCTAAGAAATAAGGAACATGCCTTATTGTGTGCCCCTCAGAAATCTTTGTGAGTGACTGTGTCAGTCTTCCCTCATGGCATTGTGGATCTCTCGAACTAGGTAATCGTTAACCTAAAATTTGAGGCACAATGGGAGTGCTAGTAGGCTATGTCAGGGATTTTGCCACACCTCTCCCTCAATATCCGGTTTCTGTGCATGGACCCTTTACTCCTTATGTGAGTCATATTAGCAAGCAATCATCAACCTGCATCCATAAACAAAACAATGCCAATGATCCATAAACAACATCATAATGTAATCGATCATATGTAACATATGCATAAATTAAATACTCAAACCAACACAATCCACTCCATGACTGAATCAAGAGTCCAAGGAGGTCCATTGATTCCATCAACATCCTTAATATGTCAAGTGTCCTGTACACTCAGGGGAAACTTGTCAATAGAATCTGTCAATACATAGATATCAAATAACATAACATCATAATCCATCAACATCATCACAAAACCATAAGAGAAATAGATAACCATATACTATAATTGGATCACTTGCACGCAAGTGTCCTCAAAGAATAAGTCAATATCATGTGCTTGCAAGAGTGGGATGTTACAATAGACCAGTGTTACTATTATTGTATGGGGATGAATTGTTTCTAACAGGAGGTGAAAATATCATCATTGATAGTAAGAGGAAACTTGATGCAAAGTTCGAGATGAAGGACCTAGGCATGTTGTATTACTTCTTAGGTCTGTAAATATTGCAGAGACAGGATGGGACTTTCCTTAACCAAGGAAAATAGGCAGTGGAGATCCTAAAGACATTTGGGATGTTGGATTGTAAGTCCATATCTACACCGATGGTATCTAAATTGAAGTTGTTGTGTGTTACAACTTCAAAGATAGTGAGTTCCACTATATATAGGAAAATGATTGGTTCATTTATGTACTTGACCAACACAAGACCAGATATATGTTTTGCGGTGAACACATTGATTCAACACATGTTTAAGCTTATACGTGTTCACCTGATTGCGGGAAAATATGTGATGAAGTACCTAAAGGGTACAATTGATTATGGACTCAGATATATATCAAATCACGAGATAATACTGCAGGGCTACACAGATTCAGATTGCGAAGGCAGTGTCACAGATCGGAAAAGTACATCTAGATGTTTCTTCAGTTTGAGATTAGTTGTGATCTCATGGATCAATAGGTAGTAGACTTGTATGGCACTTAGTTCCACATAGGCTGAGTATGTGGCAGTATGGTCATCTTGTGGTGAAGCAGTGTGGCTTCCAAAGATGATTGTAATATTGTTTGATCTCGAGTTGTAGGAGACCTGTATCTTTCGTGACAAACAGAGTTGCATAAAGTTGTCAAAGAACCTAGTGTGTCATGAAAGGTCCAAGCATATTGAGATAAAGTACCACTATGTCCGAGACATGGTACAAAGGGGAGCATTAAAGCTCCAGTATATTTCCACTGACGAACAGGTAGCAGATGTATTGACCAAGCCCCTATATAGAGTTAATTTTGAGTATTTCAGTGGTCCAAAAAGACTTCTCCAATAGTGAGAAGTGATTGTTTTCTCCATTAGTCAAATTTGTTCCCTAGTAGTCGAAAGTGATCCCCAGTAGAGGGAAGTGATGAGATCCCTAGTAGTGGGAGCTACTCCAATGCATGCTGGTATGCTACCCCAGTGCAGGTTGGTACTCCAATGTAGGCTGGTATGCTACCCCAACGCAGGTTGGTATTACAATGCAGGATGGTATGCTACCCCAACACATGTTGGTACTCCAATGCATGATGGTATGCTACCCCAATGCAGGTTGGTATGCTACTCCAACGTAGGTTGGTATGTTAACCCCAATGCAGTATGGTATGCAACTCCAACACAATTTGGTACGCTACTCTAGTAAAAGTGCAGAACTTCCTATGATATATAGATCCATTATTGACAACAAGACAATGACTAGGTGTACAGAAGCGCATAAGCAATGATGATGATCGTAACGAGAAGAATACCTTCCTTTCTAAGAGGGAGTGTTGAAGTTTGAGCAGCTTCAGAAGATATTCTTATTGTATTTGACTAAAACAAAACCATAAAGAATATTATTATATTATATTTGTTAATACGACCCTATTGTGCCTTTGTAAAAGTCGTCCCTATTGTGCCTTTGTAAAAATCATCCCTATTGTGCCTTGACAAGTAAAATGTAAAATAAAAGGCTATAGTGACAGGTTGTCCCAGACCTAATTTTAGGTTGGACGAACTACTATTTATAAGGGAGTCTAGTGCCTCATTTGAACACATATAAACACAAGCTCTCAAGTCAAGAAGAGAAGTGTGAAGTCTCAGAGGAAGACACTATTGCAACTAGAAGTTGACGTTGTGGAAGATCTTGGTTTATCTCTTGGGTATATCTTGGTTATGTGGTGCGCTACTCTTCCCTACTCAAGGGTTTGAGAAGAATATTTTGTTTTGTTAGTTCTCTCTTGGAGAGAGAGGCATTGTTCTTGGATGTTGAATATATATTGAGGAAGTTCACTGGATTTTTCCCCTAGAGGCTTTTCCCAGGGTAAATATTTTGTATGTTGTGGATGTTATTCTTTCAGTGATCCTTAATATGTAGTTATTGTGCTAATTGTTTAAAAGTAAAATAACACTAATCTAATTAACTTCTTAAGATGAAATTTCAAGAGATAGGGCCAAGTGTACCTAAGTATCATGTGGTGTCTTGAGACTACACTAAGATTATCTATGTCATCAAAATATTTCTTCTCTAAAGTGATATGATTCCAAATATTCAACTTCTATTTTGTTAGATATAATAATGTCTATACTGTAAGAACCTATAAATAAAGGAAAAGTAGGGAAAAGAGCTTTCTTATCTTTATCAAGAGAAGCTTTGAATCTGTGCAAGTACGTCTGAAGGCTACTTCTTCTATTACTATCTTATCTAGAATAAATTTAGATGGTAAATGTGGGGGTTTAGTATCTATAAAAAATCTAATGTATATATAGTATTACATCATATACCAATCCCCAAAAGTGCTTATGACCTAAATTGCTTCTTTTGTCATGAAAGGGGTTGATTTGCAAAAGATTATACTATACATAAGAACTCTAAAGTGATTATAGATTTATGTGTATTCTCTTTTGAATTTGTGCTCCCATAATACTTGGTAGTAAACATGGATTCATTTGTATTTTGGCTGTAAATACTATTTCATCCCAATAAAATGATTTTCCATGCACACCACATCCAAAAAAATATGATGACATGAAAAAATCTGAGAAAATTTTTGGAGCACAATGTTTTTCTCTTAAGATGGAATCCATCATAGTTTCAAACAATATAGATGACCAATCGAACACCTTCCCAATCTCCACTACTTGGCTTATCAATGGGATCCAATATTATTTAAAATGTATCACATCCTTTTCACCATATAACCCTCTCATTATTGTGACTACATACCTATATGGGGGGGTAAGATAGGTGGTTGGATATACACTATTTTTTCAAGACTTAAACACTTTCTCTTTATCCACCACCTTTTAATATTTTCATGATAATTCTTGTCTTTAGCAAACTGTGTTACCCATTCATCTATTATACTTACTTCAGGTTTGGTGAACCTGTAATAACTTTCTAGGATAGGGAGATGAAATGATGTGATGACCTTCCCATTGTCAACCTTTATCAAATTGTTTTCAATATCATCATGATTAATTATCCATGAAATAAACTTTGTGCATGGCATAAGAGTTGTCCTAAATGTCACCTTGTGAAAGCACAATATTTTGATGTTATGTGTTGGGTATGTGTTATATTCTTTGCATGTGTGTGTGTGGGCACGTCAGATTCGACAACTGTGTCTGAAGATCCCTCGTAGTAGTGATATTTTTGTTGTGTGCATTAGGCACTTCCTAGGGGGGTCCCAGGGGGGGCCAGGTATGCCCCCCCTGGTTATACGCAGCGCCCCAAAAAAACATTTTGGGCAGTTTTCTAAATTAATCTCGAATTAAGGGATTAGGGTTTTGGTATCTACAGAATACCTAAAAACATTGTATATATTGTATGGTGAATGGTGAAATTCAATATAATGAATATAAGAAAGGTTTTCCCCGGTTGAGGGTTTTCGGTATAAATCTTTGTGTACTATGTGTATGAGCCATCAATTAAATTATGTTTTTCTTAAGAATCTATATGCATTGCTTTACTTCACATGTTTAAAACTTACATGTGGTATTAGAGCTCGTTTTTGGCTTCAGAGGGACGCCTTTCTTATTGAGGGTTTGGCTCGGTCTTGATAGATCAAGTTTATCTCGGGTCTGTGATAAACCTGGGTTTAGTGGGAGCTTTTGCAGTGGTGATTTGAGTGCAGAAAGAGGAATGGTGATCTCTTCTAGAATCGAGATAGAGAATTTCAATGGTAAAACTTTTGAGCTATGGAATCTCAATATGGAGGACCTTCTTGTAGACAATGAACAATGGATCATTGTGGATCCTGGTACACAACCTA